>JXTC01000532.1:70949-83719 GCA_002914845.1 Trema orientale | reverse complement strand
TGCTTAGTGATTCAGCAGCTTAAGTTTTTTAATATTATTCTTTTCATGGCACTAATATACGACTTTTCTGTCGGTTTTCTATCCATAATGCGTAAGAAGGCTTAAAAGAGACAGTGGGCTTTAAAATGAAGGAAAGGTCCAAGTGAAACACTGGATGATCCATCAAGGGCAAGGCCCACTCTCTTTTTTAACTATCCATCATATTGTACAAAATTATAGCTCACTCTATCTGATTTACAGTTCGGCACACGTGATTGGAGAGAGCTCTAATTCTCCAGCGGAATGACCAAAAAAAAAATATTTTATTTAATTAATTTATTTATCCAACTTATTTACTTTTTTGTTTTGGGCTTCTAGACACAAAAATAACTCTTTCTCTGGTGACTTAGTACAACTATAACTTTCTATTTTTATCATTTTGTAGTTCACAAATTAAAACAATAATTATATAAATTCATATATAGATTTAAATTATAACCACGGATCACGTGCCTGAGGCACGTGATTTTAAACTAGTATATATATATATATATATAACTGAACTATTATTAATTTTTTGGGCCAGCCTACATTTATTATATGGTACCATATATATATATATATAACTAAACCATTATTAATTTTTTGAGCCAGCCTACATTTACTATATGGTACCATATATATATACATAACTGAACTATTATTAATTTTTTGGGCCAGCCTACATTTACTATATGGTGATCAACGACAATATATCCCATCAAATTTACTAGATGTATGTATATACGTTGGGTTTCAGGCCCCACAATTAAATGTCATCACATGCCTCAAATTTAGTTTAACTGATATATGTATGCAATATAAAGATACATAAGATTTAGAAGAACTTTCGAGATAAGTCCAAACAAATAGCTAGTTTCCATGGCTCTGATGAATGTAGAAATAATAGTTGCGGTGGTTATATTTCTAATTCTCGTTTTGATTCACCATTGGTGGCGGAACAGAAATGCAATAGTTACGAATTGGCCGGTCGTTGGCATGCTGCCGACACTTCTCCATAACGTGCCACGCCTCCATGACTTTGTAACCGAGGTTCTAAGGAAGAGTGGCGGCACATTAGAGTTCAAAGGCCCTTGGTTTACTGGCATGGATTTCATCTTCACATGTGATCCTCTAAATATTCAACACATCATGACTACAAATTTCTCCAACTATCCGAAAGGGGAAGAGTTCAGGGAGGTGCTTGACGCTCTAGGAGATGGCATATTGAATGTCGATTCGGATTTATGGAAACTTCAGAGGAAAATATTTCAGCTGTGGTGTCGGCGATTTAGCAAGTTTGAAAGTGGACAATTAAGATACAAGACCGTGTCTAGATAGGGTATAAATCATTCTTAGTCTTATATTTGATTTAGTTCATTGCACATGAATTCTCTTTACATTGGCTCATACTTCCAAAAGAATTTTTAAATACTTTCAAAAGAATTTTCAAACTATTTTTAAGTTAAAATAGTTATTTTATTTTAGAAATTTGAATATAAATTTCATTTTTAATCTAACCAAAATATCCTCAAAAAGTTCATTTTTAATGTTAACAATATTTAGAAAAAGAGAGTTTTAAAAATGACCAAAGTTTGGATCAAAGAAACCATTTACTGGTTTCTAACCCATTTTGGTCGACCAGGCTAAACAGCGAACAAAAATGACCATTAGAACTAAACTGGAGTGTCAGATTCCAATGGCTAGTTTTTTGGTCGACCAAAATTATTTCTAGTCGACCAAAAGTTTGACAACATTTTTCCAACAGTCGCAAAAGGCTAGTTTTTTAAGATACCTTTAAATAGAGCCATATTTGACAACTTAGAACAGGAGAATATGAACCTACATTGATATCCATTCAGTTTCTAAGTGCAAAAGCTCTCTTTTACTCACTTTAGCTTTCAAATCATATTGAGCCAATCTTAGAGTATCTATATTGCATTATTCTTAAATCTCCTAAGCCATATTACTTTTGAGAGGGGAGTTCTTGAGTGTATTCACTCTTGTTAATTATAAAATCATTTGAGTTGAGGTGAGATTGACACCGGAGTCATAAACAACCCGTGCATAGGTGAGGTTGCCACTGGAATCTAAATAATCCGTGTATTGGTGAGGTTGGCACCATTGTCTAAACAATCCGTATAGGTGAGGTTGGCACCAGAGTCTAAACAATCTGAGGTTAGGTATGATAAAGTCAGAGTCAAAACTATTATAAGGGCTAGGATGTGTCTAAGAAGAATTCACTTTATTTGTACAAGGATCAGTCAAGCCCATAATCTTGATCCGATAGTGGAAAGCTCAAAGCAAGTTACCGAGGGCCAGGGATGCAGGTAAAACGTCGTGTTTGTCGAATTTCGTAAAAACTGAGTTTGCATTTTTTCTATCCCTATACTCTTATTGCAAACTATTTGATTGTGTGTTTGATATTTGGTGTGCATTATTTTCTTGGTATTATTGTTAAATGTTTGGCCTTTTTGTTACCTTAGTTTAAAAGTTTCAAATGAGTGGCCTATAGTTTTACATAGTTGAAAAGTTTCTTAAAAAGTTTTAAAATCCAATTCACCCCCCTCTTGGGTAGTCAATCTTGGGCTATCATCATCATCCCATCACGGCCCTGTAATACCTCTGTACCAAAGGTACCCAGCATCCTGACACTGCCCCTAAGCGTATCAGATAAAAACCTGCATAGGGGCCTAGGTCTCTCATTTAGCGTTATAATAACTCACCAACGATCTAAAAATACCACGATGCTATAATAAAACTCAAGTGTGTGATCCTATAGTATGTACAACATGTAATAATTCACCACAACTATGGATCCAATATTAAAATTATGCTTTAAAATTCAACTTGGCATTATTCTGGGATTTACTGTACATGGGCAACACATCGCCGTTTTACCCCATAATCACAATATAAAAATATGTATAATAATCCATACAGTCCAATCCTAGTATAATCCAACAATTAACATCAATTTCTTAAATCATCGTAAAATCACGATTTTTCATAAATAAAATTTAATACAATTAAAATCCAAAATAGATATAAAAATCAGATAATCGAATCCCTATCTCGATATGGTAGTAATACCAGGCTAATGACGCTCAAAGAATCCCCCGTTGATCTCTAAGGTATTCGAACGATAATTTTCGGTTCTCGGTAAGTCCACTTGAAAAAGTGACTTTACCACCGGAGCTTCAAATGCAAATACGGAGGCCACCACTAAATTCAGAGCACCTAAAAATGCTAGGTTAAATACATACCTTGTCAAAAACGGAGCCTGGTACAAGACCGGCCCGTGGCACGCAAAACAATGCAATATTGTGCCACGAAATTCTAATTTTCGTTTTACAACGAAACATACTGATATTTTATATCAAAATTTATATCTCGACCTCACTGAGTCCAAATTCGAAATCAGAATTCAGTTTCGAGGTCCCGAGCAATATTTACGCTCAAAAATCCAAAAACTACAATAATACCACTTTTTGTAAATATGTATAAATATGTCCTCTTTTTCTTTTTACTATTTACCACACTTCGGGTTACCTTTTTTTACTTCTACCAATCATAATTATTCATGATTTTTAATTTTCTTTTACCTCATAAATTTACCTCAGATAAATAAATTATTTAACCAAAATAATTACATAAATATCACTTTTTACAAAGTTGGTAAAAAGGGTAAAAGTGGTAAAAATCTCACTGGAGATGAATTTCATCGAGCAACCACTTGGAGGTAGTCGGCAACGATGAGACGAGCTCCCACGCGCCGGCGGTGATGAAAACGGAGGTCAGACTCCGAAAATTTCGCCGGAAAACCGTGTTTTTGGCGTGATCTTCGGGTGGCCAGATCTCAGTCACCTGAGCTCCGATTCTGGCAAAACTGGTGGGATTTCGATCACCGGCGAGTCCTCTCCGGCGTGTAGGCCCAGTGGTGGCAATGTGTGGCAGTGGCATGGCTAAACAGAAACTGCTCTCTTTCTCCCTTTTCTCTCTCTCCCAAGCCCTCTTTGTTGAGAATTTAATGTTCTGAGGGGTTTTTATGCAAAAATGTGGGCACTGTTATAAAGGATTAAAATATTCCAGATATTCTGATTCTTTAAATTCGAAAATCGATAATTATAACTTTGTCACCCAATATAAAATGTCCAATTGGCCCTTATAACTTCACAGATTTTACGTGTTGTACTTCGTGTTATGTCAGTCTACGTGTCTAAATATACCAATCTATTTCGGCCAAAATTAACTCATTTAATTAGTAAATTTTAGTAATTTTAGTATCATTTTATGAACTTCTTTTTTTTTCCAAATCATTCAAATATTTAGTAGTTTTAGTACCATTTTATGAACTTTTTTTTTTTTTCCAAATCATTCAAATATTGTATACAAAAAAAGTATTAATCCAATAAAATTAAATATAAACTTTTTAATACCAGAGAAGAACAAAATAGAAAAACTTGATAATTATTTGTATATCATAATTGATTATAGATTGAGTGTTCTCTAATTAGGTTGGCATTTAGATACCGAATAAACTATATATTTATAAAATATATATATAGCATGATAACATGTCGTACCTACGTTTTAGCATGATGTGTCATGCTGTACTAATGAGCTGTGTTGTATCGTATTATGCATAATCCATCGTGCTTAACTTATGAGCTCAACATGGCTTACAAAACTGAATTGTGTTTGGCACAACTCACATTTTAGCATACTATGCTAATGGGTTGGCCCGGTCCTCTTGACAGCTCTATGTGTAACCAACCACGGCGCCAGGACTAACTTGCAGCAAAGATGAATTGCAATTTTTCAAAATACAACAATAATACAAAAAACCATCTAGAATTTAAATTTAGTATTCTAAATGACAAGAACACAACTTGAAAAATTCATCCAAAATATCTTTTTTTTTGGGTCTTATCTTTCGTATTCTCATAGAGGAAATCGGAATACATATAGAAAATGAATTCTTTCCTAATTTCTTTATATTTTCGTCAATTTTCTTTTTGAAATGGAAAAGAAAAGTTAAAAATGTCAGTGACTCTTAGTGGGAGTGAAATGTGACAATTCATATATTGTAGTAGTAATAAATTTTTAAAAATACATCTTAATAGAATTATTATCGAAAAAACCCTTGGGTTACATTAATATCAGTTACGTACCTTGGATTCACCTTTTAATTTTAAAAAATGATTAGTTACCTATAATATGAATTTTTAATTTTTTTTATTAGAGTTTAGTTATTAAATTTTCTTACAATTTACAATAATACTTTTAATTTGATTTCTTTCGAAATGGAATAGATATTTTTTTATATGACTTTAGTACAAGATCTTGAGTTTAATTTTTTCCTTTTAACATTAGAAAAATAAAGTTTGTCACCTTTATATATATATATATATATATATATATATATTAAATTAGCTATATCATGAATAAACTTTATACGCAATTAAAATTAGTGGGCATTATCTATAAGAAAAAATTAATGTTAATTAGAATATTAGGTATATATAAATGGAATATGATTAAAAAGACTAAAAACTAAACAATTAAAATGTTCAATTTTAGCAGGTGAAAAACATGTTGCCCACCATTTAAAATATTAAATGACCTTCTATACGTAGATTAATGCTAAAGACGATCAATTTTCTGATACAAGTACTTGGTCCATTATAGTCATTTGATCAACAATCGTTTACAATCAAAGTATCCATAGGTATGTATCATATATATATATATATATATGAGTGATGTTTCAATGGAGATTTTTATTTTTACTCCATGGATGGGTATTCTAATTTGGGCCATTGGATTGTAATCTAATGTCTATAATAATATTAGTAGATTTATTAAAAATATTATTATAATTAATAAATATATAAATATAGAAAGTTATTTAAGATAAAAAAGATGAGTAACCTGATGAGTTCGTTAATTTCTTTTATTTTATTTTATTTTATAAGAAATAAGACTAGTAAAAAATACTTAATAATCCTAAATTACTCTTAACTATCTTATTCTTAGGGGGGAAAAAAAAAATAACAACAAAAGATGTACAAATTTTAAGCTGTTTGACGCATAATTTTTTTTAAAACAAATTTTCTTTCAATATAGTTGTTTTATTTATTTTTTGTTATTTAAGAAAACAACTTATTCATAATATGAAAATTATGCTACCTTGGATTTTACCGATAAAAAAAAATTTATTAAATATTGAAGATACAATAGTACATATAGTTTTAAATTAAAGGTAATTAAAAAATTTAAATTTAAATTAAATATTCAAAAAAAATAAATAAATAAATTAGAAATTAATATATTGAATAAGATGACTTATTATTGTAGGTTTGTTTCCAAATTAGTCAGACTTATCCATTTATGGAACAAAAATAAAAATACCCATTGAAAACTCACCTTATATATATATGGGTTATATATTATAAGTGTTAAATTGGCTGAAGAAAGATTCATATGCATTACTCAATGAATCAACATATTAATTATGGGGCTTATAGAACTATGACCAAATTTGGGGCCTAATTTCAGTAAATGTCCTTTTGTTAAAAGTTATAGCAAAATGTTCGGTATATATGCATATATACTAAGTATAAAATTTTATATACCAAGTATAAAAAATTATATATCCAGTGCATTTCAGAACAGTAACTAAAATTGGTAGATCTGTGTATCTACCAAATGTAAAAATATATCTACCTGGACATTTAGCTATAAAATTTTAAAAATGGACATCTACTTAAACAAATTTAAAATTTTGGTCATCCACCTAAATTTTTCTTTAATTATTAAGCCTTTTCTTTTATTATCATACGGCTCGGAGAAATTTACTCTTACCGGCCAGCCCGATTGTTAATCTTGTCATAAATATTCCGCAAAGAATGTAACAAAAATCATACCAATAGAGGCTTTATTGTCACTCATATTCCTACTTTTTTCATACTTTATCTAAAGAGTTAGGAACATACAAAATTTATACACACAAGTTATACGCAATAATGTGATATATTTTTTTAACTTATCTTGTTCATGTATATACTACATATTATTGTGTTTCATTTTTTGTGTATAAATTTTTAGTGTTCCTATTATTCCACCCTCTGTATCAAATTTTAAAATATAATTAGTACTGATTAATAGTCATAATTATTTATAAATTATCTTTAATTTAATTTGGTCTTTTTTTTTTTTTTCTCAAGCACTCTTCCACTACAGCTCACCCCTCTCATTCTCTTATTCTTTTGCCCATACAACCATAGCCACTATTTTTCTCTCCTCTTTTTCTTTTCTCTTTTGCATCTCATCCTTCTTCAACCAAATAAAACCCAAGAATTCTTTTAATTTTCTTGCCTGAAAGTTTTTTTTTCCCGAGAACTTTCTACCAGTCTCTCTTATTTCTATTTCATTGCATAAACTGAGAGCACTTGTAAGCTATTTGCATCAAGAATGAGAACTGTAAAAACCCAGTTTTTATAAGGATATTTTTGTACTTTTACCTATAAAAAAAGACACACATCAATATAGATTATATACCTCTCTCTTCTTCCCCGTGTCTCTTTCTCAGGCGAGCAGCTATAAATCGGTACCCAGCCAGCTAGCTCCAAAATGACCCTCCTCCGGCGTGATTCACAATCAGCCACCACCATGAGATGAACTGGCACCCTCAAAAACGTCCCCTACCAGACTGGATTCAGCGTTGATGCCGTCGTTCACCGATATTGACTGAAAAAGCCGCGGAACTTCAATTGGTCACTGGCGCCATTTCCAGCGACTTCACGACATGAAACCGGTCTTGTTCAACTCATCTTCACACGATCTTTCTAGTGGTATAGATCTTTTAACTTGAAACTATCCGGATCAATTTTTACCATGTTAGCTAGTTTTGAGCTATTTAGTTTTGTGTATTGACTTTTTAATCCAACCGTTAGATCGTTAAATAAACTTCATATTTGTCATGTACTTGTGAAAATATGAAAAACATTGAGATATATATTGATTATGTTTGGTGACCATCATGGAAAATGAGATCGGATGGCACTGATCTTACCTCGTTTTGTGTACCACGGGTCAATTTCGGACCAAACCCGAATTGATCAAGTTATATGTCTAATATAGCTAATTTGGATAATAGAAATTCAGTGGTGATGTCCATTTTTCGATTCGAGGCTTTGTTGGAAAAATGACATTTCAAAGCGAGCGATCGAGGGTTCGAAAACAACCTCCAACCCTCCGAACACTCGCTAAACGACACCAAACACACTCCATAGTATCGTGTTGTGGTCTAGTCACTCGTTTGAGGTAGGGATTCGATTACTTGATCTTAAAATTGGTTTAATTGTGATTTTACATATTTTGAATAAATATAGAATTTCATGAAATATTTTGTAAAATGTGTTTACATATGAATTTGGACATGATTTGATATTAAATTGCCTGAGAAGCACGTCAGACAAATTAGCATGCCAAATATCTTATTTTGAATTATTTTTTGCAGGAATTGGATTTTATGGATTTTGTTGAAAATATGTGTTAAGCTGCCAAAATTTTTATAAAATCCAAATTGAATGAGAATTTAGTTTTGAGAACTAAACTTGGTTGGTTAAAAACACTGTATAGTTTATTTTATGATTTTGTGAAAAATGGTACATATTTTCATTCATATCATCCATATAGCATTGTATGCATCATTGCACCTGCACGGCCAATGGACTTACGGTATCCCTTCTAGGTGCTTGGACTTATAGAACTCCCTTCAGGGTGTTCGGATTTATGGTACCCTATCAAAGGTGCTTGAACTACATATCATATTCATGGTCACTAACTTAGGTGACTCGGACATAGTACACATGTGCAGTCACTCATTTGGGTGACTCACACTATATTATATAATTACAATTACCAGTCTTTGGTGGCTCAGATATGTTATTGACTGCATTGTTTGTTATGTACTTGACTTGAATAGATATGTATTGGATTCAATATAATGGTTTAGAATGGCTTGGAATGTTTAAACCTTTGGACAATGGTCTTGTTTTGAGACAATGTTTGACAATAGTTTGGAATATTTAAACCTTCAGAAAATGATTTTGTTTTGAGAAGATGATTTACAACTGTTTGAAATGTTTGAATCTTTAGACGATGTTTTCAAATGGATTTCTAGAAAAGTGTTTGAATATTTTACTGACCATGTAGGATCTTGAAAGTAAGTATTTTATTATGGTAAAATATGTAATTGAATCTCTACTGAGTATTCACGTGCTGTGTCTGCAGTCTTGTTTCTTTTTCCTGATGGGTGTCTATATATTGTTTGATTTCTTTTTCTCATTCAAATATCTAGCCAAGTTTAGTTTAATTACTAAGTAGATATATGAGAATGGTTTTGTTACAAAATTAAGTATTTGGAACTACAATTGATTTTATGTAAATTATTTTGGATATTGGATCTAAATTTTAAATTGTACTCGTTATGCTAAAAATTTATGATTTAACAAAAAATTTCTAAATTAATTAACCGAAATTCTTCTAAACTTTAAGTTAACATTTTGATGAAAAATTAAAATTTATAAGAGGATTCTTGGTCATAGAATTATAAAGTTTTGAGGATTAAAATGAAAATTTCAAGTACTTGATTTCTCCTGAATTTCCTAAACTCAATATCTAATTATATTTTCACTTAAAATTACTAAAAGTCACAACTTTTGATTTCCGGTTATGATAAGAATTACTCCTTAATTCACTATTTTTCTTTTTATTTTTAAAGCCCGATTCACTATTGAGATATTTATTTAAAGGAAAAGATATATATTCTAATAATCTGCATAAAAGAATATTGAAATTAAATCATAGAAAACGCCTATAGAACAATTTCCAAGTTCATATGGTCAAGGAGTTTCTTGCATCTCTTATAAATTTAGATTTTGCCGTAATTACGAGATTACTTCAAATTTTCATGAAGTCATTTATGAATTAGAAAGGAAAATATAATTAAGCAAATAAAGGCTGTGAATAATTTTGTTTTAATTTTAAATGATTTTTCAGAATATTTTTTTTTTAATTTTTGAGGATCTTAGACATTCTCCAACCCATAACACTAAAATGGTATGACTTTCACACTATTTTATAAGTTGAACTCTAACTCATTGTACCAAAAGTTATAGTAAAAGGAATATTCCCTTTCTATTCCTTATCTTTTGTTCTTTCTTTTTAATTTTTGAGGTAAATATTCCTTATTTTTTTCATTCTCAACAATTAATTTATTTCACAAATTACTACACCTATAAACTAATTAATACATTATTGAAAAAAGTTATTTTTAGTAATATTTGCATTATTTACTTAATTTTAGTTTATTATAAATCTTAGTTTAAGTAATAATCAAATTAAATTAAATATAAATTAAATTAAATCGTGAGATAATAAAGGTTAATAAAAAAGATATATTGAGAATAAATTTGTATAGGAAGTTAAAAAAGTGGGGTTTATAATAGAAATTGAAAAAAAAAAAAGAAAAGAATAGTGTTGGTGTGGTTGGTGTAACACTATTTACCACACCGAAATTTGTGTAGGATTTCGTGTTGGATTGGAGAGAGATTTTGATACCAAAATAGTATTTTCACCAAATTAGTATAGGGTTGGAGATGCTTTATGAATTGAGTATACGAAAGGATGTGTATTTTATTGTATTTTTAATAAAATGGCTAAAGAGATCTTTTTCTTAAAAAAAAAAAAAAGAAAAATTATGTCCTTAATAGTAATTTTGTTGAGGGCAAGGCCATAAAAAAAGTTAAGTTGGAAGCCTAAGCCAAGAAGATACGAAGAAGTGACAGCCCCTTTAGAGATAGGGGCAAGCAAGGTAGCGACTTTCTTGTACATCTCTTCTTTTCTCTTAGCTTGCACAGTTTGCTTGCTTGTTGCTTTAGGCACATATCTCTTTCTTGGTTTCACATTGGCCTAATAAGTGGAAGTTTTTAAATTAAGTTTCTTTTTTTTTTTGGTAATTAAAGAAATTACCGAAAAGGTGGATTTATTTCCACCTATTTATCTACTTTCTCGATACTTTATTCAAATAAACATTTTTATTATAACAATAACTTTGAATGAAATTATTTTTTAGTACTATTTAAATTTGTTTACGAAAAAGTAAAAATTCTTTCCGCCCATTTCTTAAACACAGTTCATTTTGAATCCTAGTTCTATAATTATAGTGAAATTGAATTTATTTTCTAATCCCATATGCTTGTACCATGAATTTGAGATGACTGATTCACAAGATTGGGTCAGCGAAGTAATAATTTCTTTTTTTCTTTTTCAACCTATTGGTTCAATTTTAAACTGGCCCGCCATTAACATTTTGACGTAAGCTATTTTTGACTATTATTCGATTATATTTGCACATTTACAACAAAAAAAAAAAATGAGGCTAGGATTTATTAGTATACTATCAGTTTTCTTTATTTTGAAACAGTTGCTGAGGCACCTGGAAAAATTTAAATGTCTTAAATGAGTTTTTATTTTTTTTTCCCAATTATATATGTTCACTTATGTGAATATAGCTTATTGGGATAGCCACTCAATATGAAACCGTTGCTACTAAGACGATAATATTGGACTTTTGACGACAATATAGAATAAGCACCTTCATTTATATTATCTGCAAAATTCTTAAATTTGTTTGGCAGAAGAGAGGTGGGAATTAAGAATGAAAGAGTAGAGAAAAAAAAAGGATATATCTTTAATATTTTTTTTTATAAATAAATGACATACATTTAATGTTTAAAAAGAATAATGTTACATCAAATAAGTTATTTTTTTCTACATAATTTGTGAAAAATGTCGCATAACACATATGTGATATATGTAGTGTTGGATTACTCGTTAACTTAATTATGTAGGCCATAGCTTTTTATAGCAATTAGTCTAATAAGGATTGATGGGGTCTCTATTGGTTACTAGTATATAAGGACATAACTATTAGGATTTTGATCCCTAAGCCAAATAGAACGTGTGCTCTTTTCCTCTACCTCCATCAATAGAGAGAGTTCCCATTGAGCATACATAGAGTATTCTGACTGTGGAAGATCATACATAGAATATTCTGACTGTGGAAGACCTTCTACCCTCAAGCTCTAAATAATTCTTCGCTTCCGCTTACGTGATCTCATCCTTTGGTGTCAATCTTAATGGATCCAAGTTAGTCATGGGTTTCTCTCAATAAATCTTTTCCTGACAATTTGACATGATAGATTCTGGAATTATATTTGGTTTAATAATCCATTATATTCATCTAACAAGTGTTATCAGGAGCAGGAAATCATGTAAAATTGCTTAGGATAATCATGCATGTCTCTATTTTGTAATATCTTTACCTATTTGGCTTTCTAGGGTTTAGATATAACATATATGATTAATTAATTTTTCATGATTTTGTTGAGATATTGACTGTTTGAGGGTTGAATTCTGAGTTTTGGGTTATAAAGTTTGCAGATTAGGGCAAAAAATCGCATTAGGTTGAGTTACCCAATTTTAAAATCAGGTAATTAACACTAAGGCCGAAATCTGGGACTGTGGCGCTCAGAACAGGAAGCTGACATTGCGGTACCAATCGAGTCGCGGTGGCGCTGCAGCGCCACGCAATAGGTGCCATAGTGCCACCCTTACGGCTACAGTAGCGCTGCGGCGCCACACAACTGGTACCACAACGCCACCACCTGGGTTCAGAAAAT
>JXTC01000532.1:0-63929 GCA_002914845.1 Trema orientale | reverse complement strand
CTCTCTCTCTCTCTCTCTCTAAATAATAGTTTCCTATTCTGTTTTTCCAGCCACCTAAAAAGGAAAGTTTATCCTTTAGAGTAGGTGCACCACTACTTGAATGATTAATTATTGGTCCTATAATTTATCTCAGGAAAATAAAAATAGGGGCTTACCATAATAATCAATTTAATAGATATATTCCAATTAAAGAAAAAATACTAGATGTATCATACTGTAACCCGTTTTCCTCATACGAAATAATTCCATTAAGTGTTCATATTTATATGCATCATATCAAATTTATTACTATCCTTTTAAAAACACACAGAATATTCAACATGTATAGTAAATATTAGGCATATTATCAATTTTCACCCTATTTTATAATCCTCGGTGAAATATGGTCAAATTACAACTTATTTACAAAAATAGATAATTTTTAGTAAACAAATCGAAACATATGAAATTATCCTCTGTTACCCATCTAGTAAAAATTCGACCATGGTCGAATTGACTCGACTAGGGTACTGGATTTAATAACAATGACTCACTCCCTCTGACTCCGATTGCAATGAAAATTTATAAAAGAAGTTTGGCAAAAAGGTTTAAAATGATCATGGTTCGAAAAGAAGAAAATTCGAGCATTTTAATCAGGATAATATTACATTACAACAAGAAGATTATAGAACGACGACTTATCGCTGCTTTAATTAAAATATAAAGCGACGACAAATTAGATAGTCGTCGCCACAGGGTAATTATATTTTTCGATAAATAGAAAAGCCTATATCGCCGCTATAAAGCACAGCATATAATTTGTAATTTCGTACAATACTATTAGAGAAAACATGAGCTTTCTCTCCATTATGGCTCTAGAAAATATTGGGTACGTGGAGATACTTGCCGGGGCTATTGTTATCTACTTTCTCATTGTGGTTCACCAATGGCACCACTGGCGGGTCAGGAAGGCCATAACCAGGACGTGGCCCGTCATTGGCATGCTGCCGGGGCTTTTCCACAACATCTCACGCCTCCATGATTTTGCAACCGAGATTTTGAAGAAAAGTAGGGGCACACTTGAGTTCAAAGGCCCTTGGTTTGCCGATCTGGACTTTATTATCACTTGTGACCCTTCCAATATTCAACACATTTTGAACACAAACTTCGCTAATTATCCGAAAGGGGAAGAATTCAGGGAGGTGTTCGACGTCCTAGGAGACGGGATTTTGAATGTCGATTCGGATTTGTGGAGGCTTCAGAGGAAGATGTTTCAGTTATGGAGTAGGCGACACAAAAACTACGTGTCGTTTATTGCGAGGACTATCCAGCGGAAGATGATGGACGAGTTGATCCCATTTCTTGATCGCGTCTCCGAAACAGGACTTGACCAGGTCACGTAGTTGATGATTTTCACTTTTGTAACTTGTTTTTACCCGTAAATTTATCAAACCTTTGAAGAATAATGAAGAAATATATACATACATAATTATACTGGGGTACATATATAGCTAGTTATATGTAGTCCCTTCAATATAAAATAGTAATTTTGAACATAACAATATATATACTTTATGGATAATTGATGTAATTCTACATGACTGTTGTGTGTCACTAATATCATGTGTATATATTGGACTTGAAGTTGATTTGATATCGTACGTAATTCTGCTTTTGAAAATAATCAATTAATGCCTTTACTACTAGCAAAATGAAAAGCAGAATCATAAGTTAAATAAGCATGATATGTACCATTCGGACTTCTTGAAATAATTATAGAAGCCTTTGAAAAATTTAAAGAAATAACTATAGAACGTACGGCATTATATTATATTATATGATATTATGTGCCGGTCTTTTCTGTGCTCTCCAGGTAAACCTGAACAGGGACTATTATGTAGCCTCTAATGATGGTGTTGTTTTATTAACTCAACAGGTTGACTTGCAAGAAGCATTTCAGCGGATGATCACCTTCGACAACGCCATTTTATTGATTTTCGGCATCAATCCAGCTTCCCATTCGTTTAAACTCTCCAAAGTCGAATACCAAAAGGCTTTTGAAGATATTCAACAGGCTGTGTTTCTACGGCATGTTCTACCACAAAGTTGTTGGAAGTTGCAAAGGTGGCTACAAATCGGAGGCGAGGGGAAGCTAATGAAAGCGCGAAAAATCTTCGACGAATTCATGTTCCGGTGCATCTCAATCAAACAAGAAGAACTGAGCCGCAACAAGAGCGAAAACGAGGAAGATCAAGACAGCTTTGGTATGCTGACAATTTATATGGAGGAGAAAGAAAACCCCTATGCCATCAAGTTTCTAAAGGACGTAGCATTGAATTTTGTGGGAGCAGCCAGGGACACTTTGACTGCAAGTCTCACTTGGTTCTTTTGGCTTGTCGCAACTCATCCGAATGTAGAGACCAAAATTTTGGAGGAAATAAAAGAGAGATTGCCAGCTAATATGTTAGATCATGGCGGATATTGTGGCGGCTCATTCGGAGCAGAGGAGCTGAATAAGTTGATTTATCTCCAAGCGGCATTGCACGAGACATTTCGACTCTATCCACCAATACCTTTCAACCATAGAACGGCAGATAAGGTAGACACTCTGCCTAGTGGTCACCATGTAAAGGAGAAGACAAGGGTTTTGTTGTCATTGTACTCAACTGGAAGGATGGAAGAGATATGGGGTGGAGATTGTTATGAGTTCAAGCCGGAGAGATGGATTTCGGAGCAAGGAGGATTCGTGTACGTGCCGTTTCACAAGTATCCGATGTTTAATGGAGGACCTCGGACTTGTTTGGGTAAGGACATGACTTTGGTTCAAATGAAGATTGTTGCAATTACCCTCCTTAGGAGTTATTGCTTTCAAGTGGTGGAAGGACATCCTATCTCCCCGGATTTAACTGTCACACTTTACATGAAACATGGACTCAAGGTTAGGGTATCAAAACGATTTTCCTGAAAGAAAGAGGAGTTACAATTGAACTATACTGCTGCCATGGTTATTGGAGTGAAATTTGTATAATTTAGCTCTTAATTCTACCAAATATTAATGTACTAGCTAGCGTTTAAAATAAGAGGGTGAGGCCTACATGCTATATGTTAAAGGTGTAATATGCACTATATGGTTGTGTATTTGATTGGGACTTTATATATAATGCATTATGTTCTGTGCGCCTATTCTTGCATGCTTCATTAGCAAGAAAAAGGGAGCATAAACAAAAATTAAAAGGCATTACTAAGCTTACTTGTCTCACAAGTATACGATGATCTGCTGGAAGACGGTTATTTTTTTATTTTTGTGTGTAAGGAGATAGATTTGGTTCAAATTAATAAAAAGTTATTGCAATCGTGGTCCTTACTAATATTACGTTTCACATGTACACAAATGAGGGCTTGAAATGAAAGAGACTATGTATATATGCTATTGCTGCTGCGTGCGCAGGAGTGAAAATATGTATATTTTTCTCTTAAAGAGTTTCATTTAATAGGTACCAAACGCATAGTCAGGGAATACGGTCTGAGTGAAAAAAAAAAAAAAAAAAAGAAAATGTACGTAGCACCAATATATAATGCATGGATTATAAATGCATGCTTTGTTTTATAGTTATAACTATATTGTAAGGGCCAAATGACTACCTGATCTAATTAATCCTATCTATTTCCCTTTCTAGATTCAGTTGCGCCTTGAAATTATAACACGGTACAGATAGCTATCTGAGCATATGCTAAATGTCATCACTACTTTTTGGTAATCATTAATTGTTCTTTTGCCCAATAAATGACTACAATCCAATTAGCTAGCTAGTTGGCCAATTGCTACTGCTAGCATGGCAGTGTCATAATTTCATTATATATATGTACCTTTAAATGAGTTTGAAATCTGTAGCTATAAACGGGAGAAAATAGTAAAAATATTGTAAAAACCGAGGTTTTTAAAGGGTAATTACGACTTTTACTGGGTTTAATAATTGAAAAAAATTCAAAATCATTAACTCTCCCCATCACCTCACCATCTCACCATCTTCCTCTTGCCTTTCCTCTGCTCGTCGACCCAAGTAGCCGCTGGACCTCCATCTCCGATCGTTCAGCTTCCCGGCGAGCCACCCCGCCGGCGCCGTCGCAGCTCAGGGCGTGGCTTGGAATCGTCGCGCGCGAAGAGCAACCGCGAGGGGGACTCGACACCTCGCCATTTTCGGCCAAATTAACTCGACCGCCGGTGGACTTCCCCACCACCACCTCAGCCTATCCAAGCCTTGGGCGAGCTCCTCCAAGCTGCAGCTGCCGTAAAGCTCCGCCGTTCACCGGAGTTGGTGAGTTTCTCTAATTTTCGTCATTTTTGTAACAGAAAGGTGACGTTTATGTAATTACTTTTGGAAATGTGGTGAAATTGAAATTTGACGGTCATATCAATTAGCTAATGAAGACTTACGTGATACTATAATTAAAGATTAGGGGTTTAAATGCTACGATAAAAAGATTAAAACCTAAGTGACACTATGGTTAGAGGTTGGGGAGCCAGAGCCATATTAACCCCCTTTTTTTTTTTTTTTTTGATAAACATATTAACCCCTTTTAGTCCCTGTATCTAATTATCAGAATATTGGAAAAGATAACAAAAATTTAGTACATGTCACATGTCAACACTATTTAAGGCTTGCCTAATTATTTTGGTTTTAGGCTCTAGCAATAATGAAAGAGAAATTATGCGAAATATGCTCCTTAATACCCCTATTTTGGCTCGTATGCACAAGTTAAAAAACATTTAAAAAATATGTGTGCGGACGAAAATACCCTTACTAATATCTAAGAGAAAATATGCCTCATTTTCAAAAGAGTGTCTGTCATTCTCTTTAATCAAGCCGAAATCTCTTCTCCTTCATGCCGTCAAACTCGTTTTCATATCTGAAAAAAGGAGAAAAAATAATTTGAGAAAAAAATCTTGTTTTCATCTCTCATATTACCGTCAAACTCATCATTTTCCTCTATTCTCTCTTCATTCTTCTCCAATTTGTTCTGGGTATGGTTTAAAATAACATACTATCAAATTTTTAGATGTTATGAGGTCATTTATGTGTTAAAAAATCATTTTTAGGTTAATTTTTACAAGTTTTAACAAAAAATCACGAACATTTTCGATGCTTTTCGATGATTTTTCGATTATATTTCGATGAAAATTATATTCTCAGTAAAATTTCGATGAAAATGGTATTTTTGATAAATTTCGATACAATTTCGATGAATTTTCGATGCATTTTCGATGCATTTTCGATGATATTTCGATGAAAATGGTATTCTCAATAAAATTTCGATGAAAATGGTATTTTTGATAAATTTCGATGCAATTTCGATGAATTTTCGATGCATTTTCGATGATATTTCGACAAAAATAGTATTCTCAGTAATATTTCAATAAAGTGATATTTTTGATAAATTTCGATGCAATTTCGATGCATTGTCGATGATATTTCGACGAAAGTGGTATTTTTCATAATATTTGACAGAATTTTGATATAATTTCGATGATGTGATATTTTCGATAAAATATTATGAAAAATACCACTTTCGTTGAAATATCATCGAAAATGCATCGAAATTGCATCGAAATTTATCAAAAATACCACTTTATTGAAATATTACTGAGAATATCATTTTTGTCGAAATATCATCGAAAATGCATCGAAAATTCATCGAAATTGCATCGAAATTTATCAAAAATACCATTTTCATCGAAATTTTATTGAGAATACCATTTTCATCGAAATTTCATCGAAAATGCATCAAAATTTATCAAAAATACCATTTTCATCGAAATTTTATTGAGAATACCATTTTCATCGAAATATCATCGAAAATTCATCGAAGTTGCATCGAAATTTTACTGAGAATATAATTTTCATCGAAATATAATCGAAAAATCATCGAAAAACATCGAAAATGTTCGCGATTTTTTGTTGAAACTTGTAAAAATTAACCTAAAAATGATTTTTTAACACATAAATGACCTCATAACATCTCGAAATTTGATAATATATTATTTCAAACCATATCCAGAACAAATTGGAGAAGAATGAAGAGAGAATAGAGGAAAATGATGAGTTTGACGGTAATATGAGAGATGAAAACAAGATTTTTTTCTCAAATTATTTTTTCTCCTTTTTTCAGATATGAAAACGAGTTTGACGGCATGAAGAAGAGATTTCGGCTTGATTAAAGAGAAGAGAGACATAATTGATTAGGGGTAAACATGATTTTTCACGTGATATATGCATATTTTACAAACTTTTATTTGGGAGAGCATACGGACCAAAATATACCTATTATGATGCATATTTTACCTAATTTCTCTAATGAAAGTGTAATGGTAGTGACCCATGTAATTTACCCACAAAAATCACATATGATATGGCATATTTTTTATTCACCTATGTTTGTTTAAAGTGAGATGACGTTAAAAATCCTAACCTCTTTTTTAACCTGCATCTCTTCTTAACAGAAAAATTATCGCCACCCAATTTGGAGACTGGAGAAGGGTCTTCCCTCCTTTTTCTCCGCCCTATTTTCCTCATCATCTTCTTTCTCCTCCTCCTTTCCATTTTTTTTTTTTCATTTTCTTTTTCGTTTTTAATAAATCAAGTTCAGATTTAGATCTGATTTGTAATACCACATATTGTGTGAATTTTAATCCGGTCCAGATCTTAAATTTAAAACTTCTTCTCAAATCCGAATCTGTTTAGTAGTATTTTGTTTTATTTGCTTTTCCACATGCATGGATCACAATTGGTACTAGCTTTATACAGTCTATCCTGCCAAGAATGTAGCTAGGAGTAAGTGTTTAAGGCAATAAATTGCTAGTGGTCCTTGTTATCTCTTTCTCTTAAAAAATTATGATAACCTACACATTTGTTCTTAATTGTGTTTGTGATCCATTTTTCGTCTCCTTTTTTTTAGGAGTTTGAAGTTGTAATCCTTATGCTTACATTGTAATTTAAAACCTTTTACTTCGATTAATGATATTCTTTTGAGTAGCCCGTTTATATCAAAAAAATAAATAAATAAAGTGGGATCACATGATGTAGATGATTGGTAAAAAATACATGTCACATCTAATTTTGAATAGACCTATACGCGTAAGTGTTTATGATTAAAAAAGCGACATTTGATCAACAATATGAATATGCATTTATGAATATGCATTCATGATTTCATGGCTCGAAATTGGGTGTGTAGAGATACTAGCAGGCACCATTGTAATATGCTTTCTCATTGTGATTCACCACAGGTGGCGGGACAGAAACGCCGTAGCCACGGCCTGGCCGGTCATTGGCATGCTGCCAGCGCTTCTCTACAATTTCCGATTCTTCCATGACTTTATCACCCATGAGTTTTTGAGGAAAAATGGTGGCACATTTGAGTTCAAAGGCCCTTGGTTTTCTGATATGGACCTTGTTGTTACTTGTGATCCTTTGAATATTCGGCACATCTTGAACACAAACTTCGCCAACTATCCCAAAAGAGAACAGTTTACTTTTAGCGAAGCATTCGATGTTCTTGGAGATGGGATTTTGACTATCGATTCGGATTTGTGGCGACTACAGCGAAAAATGTTTCGTCAATAGAGCACACAACACAAGAACTTTGTGTCTTTTACATCGAGGACTATCCAGCGGAAGATTTTGTACAATCTAATCCCATATATTGATCAAGTCTCCAAAACAGGAATGCAGGTAACTAACGTTACTTTTGTTATGATAGGCAGCCTTTTTTTTTAATTTTTAAGTGGGACTTAGGAATAGTTCGGGAAAAATAAAATCATTTTGGGTTTTTTTTTTTTTTTTTTTTTAAAGGCAAAACCTCGAAAGGACGTTATTTTATTTATAAAAAGAAGAAAAATAATTAAAAAAAATGAAAAAAGGAAAAGCAAAGCAAAGAAAAGAAACGAAACAAAGAAGAAATAAATGAAAGCCACAACATCCATTTAAAAGTTTTCCTACAAACTTTCGGCCAATAATAAGGAAAAGGTTTAGGATCTTAATTTCTTCGCCTTAGGAGGATCTTAATTGCTCAGAGACTGGTATGGAACTTGTTCGGTTAGCTTTGGGATATTGTTCATTAGCTTCTTAGGATGATATTCTTTTCTGACTGTGGATCGACCTCTGAATGTGGGAATTGACTTATCCTCAGGTTTTTTATTCCATACGCAACCACTCAAAGAGAATCTTATAACAATATTGAATTTTACACAAAAAATTTGACAAGTTTTCATGATCAACAGAGATAAAGGAACAAGAACCTTCATGTTCAAATATCATGAAGATGTCCAGAAAGATCAACGTCTAACAGCTTATTCTCTCTCTCTCTCTATAACAGCTTCTTCATCATGATGAATTCACTTTAATCCAAGTCCAGCTAGGCCCCCCTTTTCTCTCTTCACTTCTCTAAATCTTTTGTAGTTATATATCTATGTGCTCTTATACATACAGTTATAGACATTTATATCGTTTTCTTGAATTCCTCCTTTCTTAAATTTGTCTTCTCGTTCGGTTTCATCAATTTACATTTCAGTTAACTTCTTTGATGATATATATGTGTGTGTGGGGGGGTAAAATATTTCCTATTTTCAATATAGTTTTGACTGTTTTTTCAGTCTTTACCCATTGTTTGAACTTAATAAGTAGAATTTGCATTTTAAATTCGTATGTATTATGATTCATTGTGTCCTGAGCTCAGAGTTCCTTGTTCACTCACGTGCTCTAACCACGTTAAGCCATTTCTACTACTAATTAATGCAATTCAATGATTCGGAATAGATTTTTGGAGCATACATTTTTCTATCTATATATTAGTTTTGTGTTGGAGTATTAATTTAGCGATTGTTTAGCATACGAACGATTTGGATTGATCTGGTCATAATTTCTTAAGGGTGAAAATCTGTATAGCTCTCGTTCTTTAAACAGATTCAGGATAGTATGATAAATGCAAGATATCTTGAAATAAAATTCGAGGCTTAAAATCTTTAGCGAAACGCATTGTTTAATCTGTGAAAGATTGAAGGAAACAGAGTCCAAGAATGTTTGGTTTTCAGTTCTTGATCGTCATTAAGGTAAAGCCATTTGGTTTAGGTTGGAAATCGATCAAAAGAACTAGTCAACTTTGATTCTTACACCTGATAGTAGTAGACTTCTTAACTGTTATATGTATATTTGTTCAGATACTAGTTTTTGTTATTTTATGGTGAAACCTCAATTAATGCAGATGTTAATGAATCATGTTATTACTGATCATTAATTAGGTGATCAAGAAGATAATTTAAGAACGGGTGGTAGTGTCAGCAGAAGTAAGAAAAAATTCACTTAATTCTGAACAAATTCAATTAATTCTGAACTTGTGATTGCAACCAACAACTTTTCATATCAGGACCGTTAATACCACGAGCAATATGTGATAATATTTGGGGATACTAGTATTCACACCTCATAAAGTCGTACATGTATGTATATGTATATATATATATACACACCAGAGAATTGGTGTATCTTTTCTTATATAAATTAAAATCAAGTGTCTAAACTTGCAGCAAGAGAGGACCCCCTCTAAAAGACAACTTGCCTAGAAAACTGTCCCTATCTTCAGTCACCCAGAAGTGAAAACTATAGAATCCTCTCCCTAATGATATATATCAACTCCAAAAGCCCCTTGGTTGCCATAAATCTTGTGGTTTAGCACAGAGGTCATTCACTACCCTTTAAGGAGAATCACCTTTTGCAAGTATCAGTCGGCCAATAAAAGAACATATGTATAAAGTCACTCTTTGTTTGTACAAGGATTCGTCAATTTTAATAGCAATATATTCATCTTAACTAGTAAGAGGCACCTGCGGTGGAACGTGATATTTAGGAATTGGAGTGGTGTCCAAGTGGTGGAAGACAACCTGCAGCGCATAAAGATTTTCAAACGATGAGCTTGAAATGAATGACTTTGCTATACTAACACAGCTGCGCATGCATGCAGGAGTGAAAATATGCATGTTATGCTTATCTTTAGAGTTTCACTCATAATGTAGCAAAAGCATAGTTTACCAATATCGTCATTGTTTACTAAAAGATAAAGTGAAGTACCTATAAATATATATATATAAGCCAAAATGTTATACACACCTAACCTAATGTCTCTTTCGCGGTCGAAATTAATTAGACGATCTTGATAGCTCATCGCAACAATTGCAAAATATAAATAGTTTTGATCATCATTTTTGTGTTTTAACCCAATCAAATTACTATAATTTGATTAGCTAGGTTGGTCAACGCTAGCCTAAATAGCCGTTGTTTAATTACATACATACCTTTAAGTAATTTTGAAACCAGTAGGCTATCAAATACGACAGAGTATTTCTCTTTCAATGCAAAGTAGTTTTCAGTTTGGGAATACGGTCTAACTAATAACATAAAAGGGTGGTTACACCTATATGATCTATGGAGTATCCGTTCTTTGTATATGAATTATGTATAAGCCAAAAAGTTTTCCCTACCAAGCTACACTATCATCCTTATCTATAATCTCCCACGCCACTAATTATAATGAAACATATGTAGCATCATAGCAAATGCTAAATATTATCAGTTCAGATCATCATAATCATGTGTTTCTACCCAATCAAATGGATCTATAATTTAGATGGGCCAAAGATAAAGTAACATTTCTTTTTATGTACATAACGTTAAGTATTTTGAAACCTGAAACTATTAATGAACTTTTATGTTTCATGTATCCTAAAAAGTAAGAGGTACCACAGAACATGAAGATGTACCATCTGATGCAAAATAGTTTTTGGAACCCTGAAATATACGTCTATTGTTCCTCGCAACATAACGGCACCATCACAAGCTCTTAATGCTACACTTTGCTTACCCTTTTTTCAGAATCCTGCATACCCACAACTATGTTAGGAAAGCACAACAATCTCAAATGACAGAAAAATCTCACAAAAAGAGGGGAAAGAAGTCAACAAAATTATCAACCTTTCTTTTATCAGATCAACGGTAACAAGTTTCATCCGCAGAAGAAAGGACGAATTCAACATAAAGATTTTTCAAGGCAATCATCACTGTCATCAGTAAAGGACCCATAATTGCTCCCTTCAATTCAATTGAAATTTAACAAGGATGGTTAATTATAAATGGAATATTGTTTATAATAAAAAACACATATAAAGCAAAGAATCAACAAGTAATTTACATTTAGGACTAAAATCTCAAGGGATCATTAGTTAGTTTGTATGGAAAGAAAGATTACTTCCAAAATGGATGGAAACAGAGCAATTCCGCCAAGCATGCTGAGCCCGGTCAAATAAGCACTTTGTCCTGGGATCTCATCCTGTATGGCAGTTGTTCCATATTCCAACACTAGTTGATGAAGTCCTGTCAATAAAACAGCCTCAACATATCTTGCTTCCATGGCCAATTGAACTGCGGCTGGAATCGATGAGAGCCAAGCAGGAGTTATAGGCAAAACAGCGCTCATAAGCGCCAGGAAAGTAGACATATAAAGAAAATGAATCTTGTAGAATCTGAACAAAAGATATGTTAGACAGCCTTGAAAGAAAGTGACCTTGGCTGCAGCTAATAAGACACTACTAACAGCTTGGTCAAGGACATGAGCACAACGAGCTCTAGTGAACCTCGAAAGTGGCAGCATTTCAAGAACATGGTCCATCACACCACCGGACTCAGTAGTGATAAGATAATAGAGTAGCCATAAAAACACCATGAACCCAGAAATGAAGTTCAACAATCCTGCAGCTCCTGAGACAAATGACACTGCCATGAAGAACAATAAGTTTACACCTCCAGTCAAAATGGTGGTACCACTGGCGAGTAATCGCCTCGACATATCCATACTTTGGAGGAAAAGTGACTTGATTTTCTCCATCAAATCTTCCCTACTAATTAAAGATACTAAGTCCCTAAATACACCATCAATGTCTCTGTAAATTGCTATCCACTCACTATTCCATATCTTTGATCGAATTCTGTTCAACTTTTCAGATAGAGGCAGAGCTTCAACTCCTTGGGGAACAGCACTACTACTAGAAATTATCGGACTCGGGGACGGACTAATCAAGTAATGCCTAACACCATCCACAACCTCCGTCACATTGTAATGTGCTGCCAAAGAATTAATGTTGTCCGAAACAGCTTCGTAAAACTTCATTGTGTAATTATCAATCAATTCAGGAATATGATTCTCATCCATAAACTTTGTGACTCCAATCCTCTCCGCATAATTATTCTCCTTCAAATGGGCTTTCAGAGATATCACAGCATCCTTTCCTTCCATGGCAATCTTATAAGAAAAGAAAACAATCCCAAACACAGAACCCAGAATCATACACACGATCAAACCAATTCCAACCGTCGTCTTCAACCTATTGAGCATCCAACCAGTAATATACCTACCCACCTTGCTACCCAATGAGCTTTTCTTGAGAAACTTTCTTCCACCACGTCGAAAAGACGAGAGTGCAGAAAGCGAAGTTCTAACACCCGCATTGGCCATGGTTCTAGAACCCATAAAGTACACAATAAAGCAAGCTATAGCAAAAACCGGAACCGAAACCAAACCAATATTCTCATACACAATTATGAATAACGCGAAAGAAATCAGCCATTGAACGAGCTTAAAAAACCCAACCTTTTCCCTGCTCCGAGCCTCCGATTGGCGGAGGAGGCCGAAGAACGCAGCCTGAGAGTCGACGACGGAGTCGGTGGCGGCGCGTAGAGCTGCGACCGGGACTGCGATTAGGGTTTCGAACAGACCGAGGCTGAGGGAACGGGACCAGAACGAGACGAGGGCCGTACGGAGCTCACGGAGAGGCATGGAACAGAGGATCGCCCATTGAATCGGTCGCCAGCAGCCTTCTAGAAGCTTCGTGACGAAGTAGAGGAGAGCCAGCGAGAGCGCCAGCCCGGCATGCGCCATGGCCACGTACATTGCGATCCGCACGTGCGGGTCGCTGGGGAGCGGCGACCGCCGTCTCGGAGTCATCTGCGGCGGCGGCGGCGGAGGGTTCGGTTCTTCGTCGGATTGGAGTTCGCGGTCGGATTGGGATCGGCGGCCATGGTCGCTGAGCTTCCTTCGCCGGCTTCGGATTCGTTTGGGTCTCGGAAGAGTTTCGATGGTGGTGGTATCGGACATTTTGGGAAATCGGCCATTTCATGTGAGCTTGGTTCAAGCTTTTTCGATGGGACTTCACCTCTGATAAAAATGAGAGAGAGAGAGAAGGGATGAATGGAGGAGGAAGACGATGATCCGAAGCTCTCTGCTCTTTGTTGATTCTCTCCTGTGATTACGTGCGTTTAGATCCTGTGTTTTCGGTTTTCTTCCGTGGTGTTTGTGTTGGGACATTCTTTGAGTCTTGTTGGGTTCTTTTTGGGCCTGACTTTCCCCATGAGCCCATTCCAATGTCGTCTTATTGGGTCACCCTCAATCCACTTCCTAAGCCCAGCCCGACTTCTTTTTTTTTTTTTTCCTTTTTGGGTTTTTGAGATTAATTACGTAATTTACGTTAGAATAATATACAATAATGATAAATCATAATAAAATAATTAACTTTTTACGTTTTATTTTAGTAAATGTCAGTTTTCTTTTTCTGAAAATACTGTTTATTTTATTTTTGTAAGGCGTAAGTATATGACTAAATAAAAAATAAATTAGCTAAAATCTCCCAAGATTGTGAAGGTTATTTGGAAGCCTCCTCCATATAGCTGGGTTAAAGTAAATACTGACGGTTCAGTTTATGATACTCCAGGTCTATCTGACTGCTCTGGAGTATTTCGTACTCATAGAGGTTTCATGCGAGATTGCTTCTCCATTCCATTAGGAGTGGGTTATGCTTTTTAAGCTGAATTAGCTGTAGCAATTTATGCAATTGAGTTCGCCTGGAATTATGGGTGGAAGCACCTTTGATTGGAAAGTGACTCTTCTTATGTTGTTTCGATTCTTTTGGCCCGTTCTCTGAAGGTTCCGATCCGTTGGAGAACAGCATAGTCCAGGGTGCTTGGACTTATTGCAAATATGGACTTTGTAGTCACTCATATCTACCGAGAAGGAAACCGTGTTGCTGATTTGCTTGCTTCTCGAGCTCTATCTATTGTCTGTCCTACTTGGTGGTGGTCTACTCCAAGTTTTATTTCTCATGTTGTTTATGATGATTGTATTGCAAAATCTAGTTTTAGGTTTTGCTAGTGATTGTTCTGTTAAGAGGTCAGGCTTTATGTCCCCCTCTGACTATGTGTCACTTCTTTTCTTTCTTTTTTAATAAATTTTCCCTCGTTACGTCGAGGTTTACCTGAAAAAGAAAAATTAGCTATTTCACTTGGTATATAGATAGATCAACCTAGTTTTTATTGTAGGCATGTACATCAGTCATTATCTAATGAAATATGCTATTAACCAATCCAATTCCATTTATATTAGATTTTAACTTTTTTGTAATTTAATTAAATTCAATCGTGCATTTAAATCCAATCCAATCTAATCTAATTGTCATTGGATTGGATCATGTTAGTCTTTACTCTAAGGCTTTTTTATCTATAGCAAATATATATCTACAAAGTTAAATGAATAGGGTAATCTATTAAAAAAATCACATGTAATTGTAAGAAGTAGTGATGTTGAAGAGTTGTAATACCTAAAACATGATAAGGTATCGGAGAATATAAGATATAGTTATATGGTGAATTTTATTGCTAATTTAAGATAAAATAACATGTAATAAAATAAAATTCATTTATTTAATATTAGTTTTTACTTGTATATGTATAGATTGCATTGGATCGGTTATTATTAGATTTCAAAAGTTTATATCCGATTCAATCCAATCAACCATTAGACTTGTAAAATTAGTATCCAATCCAATCTAATTAAGATTAAATATCTAATCTTTTAAGATTGAATTGGATTTGAACGGTCGGTTATCTAAGAAAATTTGATAATTTGCATACCCCTATTTTATAAATGAGTAAATTCAAAAAGAAGATGCATAGAATATGGGATAATCTCTATTTTTATTCTAATTTTTTAATACCAACTTATGTGGTTAATGAATTAGAACTTGCCATTTTTATATGTATATATGTTAGAGCTTATCCCATTGAATGGTATTCAATAATTTGCCTAGTGACAATTTGCCATATAAGTTAGTGTTGTAAGGTTGATACAAGGGTTAGGATAGGTCTACCTCATGTAATTGGCCAGTTTGGTAAAAGCCTCTAAAATAAAAGCGAGGCATTCAACAGAAATTAAGAATCATCATAAAAATTCGACAAACATTTCCGTAAAGGAAATGCCGCCGAATAACGGCGAAAGCAAAAGCAAAGAGATTCCTTAAAGAAGTTAAAATAGAAATCATAATATTCACCCTTTTTTTTCTCCCTTTTCTCGAGTTAGACCTATCCCATTTTTTGAAATAATACAAATGCGGAAAATTAGAGAGAAAGGGGAAAGAAGCACAAACATATTTTATCCACTTAATAGAATATATATATATATATATATATCCATTTGTTTTATATACTACTAGTCTAGAGTCAATGTTGGATCACGAAAAAACTTAGGCCCAGCCATATTGATGTTACCCGGCAATAACCAGGTTATCAGGGATGCTTTTCTAAGTACTATCAATAAATAGGATTATTTTCTCCAGAATAACATTTATAAGCAATCCTTCATCCCTTCCACCTAAAAAAAAAAATTATATACTCTAACCATCCAATATATCAATAAGGTAAATACAATAGCTCTTATTAGATTATCTTATCACCATTATCAATTGTTTGAGTTAGGAAAGGGAAAAAAAAATGTTTCTAAAAAAGAAGGGAAATAATTAGTGGAGATTATTTTAGGCATTACCCAATAAGCATGTAGCATATGTAAACGTTTTCAGTACTTCAATAATGATAAATTGTTTAAATATTGTTGGGTTTTGAGTAACAAATCTAAAGAGGATCCCTACAAAATGGAACCTACCTTACAAACCCAATAATAAAATCCCAATGAAATCATGGTCTATTTGGTTTTTTTTTTTAATTTTTTTTCTGAGCGATCATGCCTATTTGTTTAACCTACCTTAAAGCTGAAAATGTCTGCTTCTATAAAAGGAAAGATAAAGATTCACTCTTCGGAATCGTTCTTGTATTTCCAAATCAGACATTCAAAAAAGAAAAAGAGAGAGAGAGAGAGAGAGAGAGAGAGAGAGAGAATGGTAAGTTGCTTCTGACTGAAACAATGGATTTGGGGTACCCAAAAAGGGCAGAAGACTACTTCTTCAAGCAACCAAATTCCAATACCAATATTAACCGTTCCTAGAGAAAGAAAGGAAAACACAAAAGAGGAGTGAGTTAGAGAAGAATAGAGTTTGAGCGACGAGAGAGGTTTTAATGGAGGAAGTGGTTATGGAAAATCTTTTCAATGGTGAGAGAGAAGCTCAGATTGGGGCTGCTAATGAACTCGCTAATCTTAGTAGTAAACAAAGGCTTAAACTGGCTGAAAGTGGTGTAATTCCACCTTTGATTTCTATGCTTCATTCACAGGATTATGAAGCCACTGAAGCTGCTCTGTTTGCTCTGCTCAGTCTTGCGTTTGGCAGTGAAAGGTTAGTCTTTTTTGGTTTCTTGATTTATCAACTGTCACTTTATTCATGAGAAACACTACTTCAAATATATTAATATGAAACTTTATATCCCAAAGTCGATCATTTTGTAAATGACTTATCAACATTTTCAAGGACAACATAGAATTGTTTGTAAAATCAAGTTGTAAAATTGGTTGGAAAAAACTTAATATTTTTCATTTTTCTTTTTTTTAGTTGAGATTTATTTTTGTTAGTTAGTTAGTGGATCTGTAGAATATGTTCTTGTAATGATTTTCAATCAATGGGGTAGACTGTGGAGGCTGGCCCCCCAATGACATTGATGATTCTCTCTCTTAAAAAGAGACGTAAAAAATCATACTGAACACCTTTATAATTATTTTTTCTTGTGATGTACGAATGTTCTTGAGCACAATTCTCTCTTTTTCCTCAAATTAATGCAGAATTTGATCTTTTCACCAATGTAACAGGACCAAGAGTCGTATCGTCAAATCCGGGGCTATTCCGGGATTATTAAATCTCCTTCATTGCCAAAACAAGTCTCTGATCGAGCTCTCAGTGGCAGCCATGTTGATCCTATCATCTTGCAAGTCAAACAAGTTACCAATTGCCTCATCTGGGGCCATCCAAATTTTGGTTGAATTCCTAAACCAAGACTTTTCTAACGATAGCATTAGTATGCAAACCAAGCTTGACGCCATAGCCACCCTCCACAACCTCTCAACATGCCATGAGATTATTCCATTGTTTGTTTCTTCCGGTTTAGTCTTTTCCTTGCTTCAACTCATCCACGTCTCCGAGAAGTCATCAGAATTTGTCCTCAAGGCAATTATGCTGCTTGAAGATATTGTTTCTTTGTCAAATGACGCACTGCAGGAGGCTGCAGGCATGTCCGGATCAATTCGGGCATTGGTAGAGACAATCGAGGAGGGCTCGCCGCAGTGTCGAGAGCATGCAGTGAGGATCTTGCTGTTTGTATGCAAGAGCTGCCGAGAGAAGTACAGAGGGCTGATTTTGAGGGAAGGAGTCATGCCAGGGCTACTTCAGCTGAGCGTTGATGGAACTTGGAAGGCTAAGAATATGTCTCGTGAACTGTTATTGCTTTTGAGAGACTGCTCCAATTATGGTACGAGGAATAAGCAGTCGAAGCGTGAACTGATAGAACAGATAATGCAAGAAATTGATGCGGAAGAAGGGAGAGTTGTGGAGACCTCAACGCTGAGGCTGGTGGAGGAGATGATAGCTAAGCTTAGTGTATGAAATGAAATTCAAGTTTTAGAATGTTTTGGTGAAATTGATGGAGGTTAATCATTTGCATCATTAAGAAGCTTTTCTTCCTTTTAGGTGTAAATATAATCAGGTTTCAACAGAAATTCTTCCCAAAAAATTGTCAGCATGGAACTATTAAAACCTGTTGGCAGCAACTCTATTGCCAAAATACACGAGCAACGCCAAATCCAATCCACTATACAAATAGTTCAGCTACATGCATGCTAAAATGAAATCTATACCGTTCAGTTTTGTAGTTTGTACACCAAAACCAAAATGAATGCAAAAAACTACTGCTTATGCCACATAAAGCAAGTAGTCTAACAAATACAGGTAATTAAAAAATAATAATAATTCATCTTTATCCAAACAACAAATTTCAATTTGACAAAACAAGTAAAACAGCGGAGAACAAGCATCTGTGGACATGCATAAGCTATAGTTATTCATCTCAACATGCTAAAAGGAATATATGTGATATGCCTATAATTCTCCTTTAACAGAAGGTCATGGTTCAGTAATTTTATTGATTCATACCATCTCCCTACAGAAAACCCAAAAGCTGTATGCAAACTGGAAACCATGGATCATAGTAATATATTTCAGTGTGACCTTCGGTAATAGCTATAGGCCACAGCAACTGTTGCCACTGCACCAACTACAGCAGCGGTGGCTAATACATCCCTTTGCTCCAGTGTTCCAATCCAGCTTGACAGTTTGCATAGAGGCCCCTCTTTGCTGCAAGCTTCTAGGTTTTTTTCTTCACTTTTATCATTCTGTTCCAAACTTGCATCTCTGCAACAAGTAACACCACCATTAGCACCCTGGCAACACCCTGCAAAACTTTCCTTAGTGTCCTGACTGCCACTTTCTTGGTCCTTTCTGCTTTTGTCAACAACAACTCCATTTGGAAGTCTCTGGTCATTTGCTTTTTCACCATCCTCAGCTGCCACCCCCAGTTGACCCCTGCAATCAATCACATTTAATTTTGCATCTATGTATATTGAGAGAATAACGTTCAAAGATAGTATCAAAAATCTCATCCATTGCCAAATAGCATCAGGAAAATACTACACTCTTTGTATATATTAATAAGACCAGATGCAATAAGAATATCCTCTGTGTCATTTCTTTGATATCCCATATTGGTTTAAGCCTTCATCAGTGTATCATCCAACAATAAATGATACAAAAATCACACAAAATGTCCTGGCTCAGCTTAACTGAGCAGTAAATTCAAAACCACGAATTCACAAACCTCCAAAGTCGTTCTATAATCTCGCCTTTTGCAACATGTTGATCAAGCAATTCAGGCACGTCTTCAGGAGTGACATAGCCATACCTACATCAATAATGAAGACTGTTTTCAGTCCCACATAAGACCAACTATCATCAAGCATTAGAAGATGTCGCAATCCGAAACTTACCAGTGACCAGTGATCTTTCCATCAGGACCTGGACCGTAGATGATCAAGTTCCCAGCATATTTGTGGCCTCCGACATGAGAGCATGGGTTAACAACAACCTGGTCGCTAAGTCCCCTCAACTCAATCTCCTCTTTGAACTTTTCGATAAGAACTGGTCCACATACACCACATCTTCGATCTCGACTGCCATGAGAGCAAACAAATACATAGGAGCCCGTTAACACCTCCTGCACTCCCGAAGTCCATGGCTGGCCGTTCACAAGGACATCCTCAACAAAGCTATCCACGTCCGAATCCTTCAGAGACCTTTTAATGTAGAAGCAAAACAGTTTCATACTCAACAGAGAAAAAAAAACCTATCCAAATCTTCAATTTTACTAGTACCCTATCATCTTACATCTACCCAAAAATAGTTAAAAAGTAAAATAGTAACAACTAATAAACAGTCTCAGACTATACGGACTACAGTGACGTATATATCGACAACTTTCAAAATTTCAAGCACATCTTATCATTTGGTGTAAAACTAAAAAATCATAACATGTAATTTTCAAAAAGGAAAACTGAAAGGTTATACAAAAGTGAACTATATACCTAAATCTAATCATTCCCACGAAAATGAGTTGAAAGTCAAACAGAACTTCTGATAAACATAAAGCTTAATAGTAATACTAACACAACTCAAACCAGCAAAATCCGAAACTTCTATGATTACAAATATGGAATCCTCACACTAACAATCCAATAGTTACTATACATGATATAAGCATATACAAGATTGTTATAGACATATACAAAGAATGATTACCCAATTTCCCTATTTGCATTTCCACGGTCTCCACCAAACTCAGCTGAATCACAAACTAATCAAACAAATCATCATGACTATATAGACTAACCTGTATTTGACCATTTCAGGGAAAATCAGCACATCCCCATTTGAGAACTCAGTACCATCGCGTCCCTCACAGATCGTCAACTTCGTCTATAAATATAAAGAACAAACAGGTTAAACCCCAAGACGGAAACACATACCAAATTCAATACACAAAATGCAAAAAACCAAAACCTAATTCCACAAAGAGAGAGAGAGAGAGAGAGAGAGCCATTAATGGAGTTTGGCACCGATCAACCTTGAGGGAGATATCGTTCTTGCGAGCTTTGAGAGCCGAAGAGAGGAGCTTGGGGAGCGGATCGGAGTCGGAATCCTCGACGCGAGAGGCCCAGTCCTCGGGGCTCTTGTAGCAAAGGAACACGTGGCGGTCGTAGGGGTCGACGGTGCCGGCCAGGCTGCTCTGGTACATCTCCGGGCGCCGGAACCCGTACTTCTCATCGTCGGCGGAGGGGTTGGAGACGTCGTCGGAGGCCATGGAGGTCGAAACGACACGTCGTTGAAGGAGGACGGGTTTGGAGAGGCTTGAAATGGGAGCAGTGGAACAGAGGGAAGCGTACGTCGCAGCTGCAGCCGCTGATGTCAGAGAGCGGTGGCAGTAGTAGTAGTAGAGAGGGTGCGCAATACGCATGTGGGGGTGGGGGCGTTCGTTATGGACCTTTTCTCGGGTGGGTTGTGATTCTTATTTGGACCCTGACGTAATCAACGTGATCCTTCTGGAGATGGGTTAGAGGCGCGTGGAACCACGCGCTTGGCTGACTTTGGAAGGGTTATTCTGGTATCTGGTGCAGGGGATGGTTTTTTTTTAGTAGTTGCATTGGATTCCCCAAATTGCTCTAAGAACTAGGAAAACAATGTTACCTATGACAAAATTACATTGAAATTTTCTGATATACGGTATAGTAATAAGGCTAATGGTACCCTTCTTTTTTTTCTTTTAGCGAAAAGTTATTTATGTGTAATTTTTTTTATAAAGAAAATTTACATAATCTTTTCCCTGTTATATAAACCCCACTCAAAATTAGAAAATGTCTCAATCACTTCGGTTTCATATATTAATTTACAAATAAAATCACCTCTTTTTAAGATCAATCTAAAACATTGTGAAATTAACTTAACTCTATAAATTTCTCTGAAAAAAATTATACTACTATCACTTATTAAATCTAACTAACTATTTATAATAGCCATTTTCCCCCTTTTAATTTATACCATTCTTTCTCATTAGAAGGGGTAACTCTTTTCAGTTGCTTTGGATTCCTCCGATCCATCTCATATTTGAAGGACATAATTGGAAAAAATAATCTAATTATGACGAATGCTAAGACTACTATGTTCTATATTATTATCAAAATGTAAGATATATTATTAAAGTACATATCAAAAATTTAAGCAACTAATTATTGTTTGATATATATAGCTCATAAATAATTAGAATAAAAATTTAATTGTAAAGAAAATAGTATTTTAGTTAAAATTGGATAGCAAAAGATCATCTACCTTGAATTTCTGAATTTTAAGAAGTTATTTTTGTCCAAGAAGTATCTCAGTAATATTGATTTAAGGCAGGAGTGTCACTTTAATTTCCTTTTCTATTCATTTGGTGTCACTTTTCTTTTCTTTTCTCTCTCTCTCTCTCTCTCTCTCTCTCTTTTTCTTTCTTTTGAGATTCATTTGGTGTCACTTGATAATTGATATTAACATAAGAATAATGTTAAATGTACCAAAATTTGTACCAAAATTTTAAATTTTAATATCAACACATGTGGTATGTGAATTGGTATTATTCAATTGGTGAATATGATTAATTTATTTGTGGTAAGTTCTAATACACCAATTGAATAATGCCAACTCAAATACCATATGTATTCGTATTAAAAATTTGGTAATAATTTTATTACACCTAATATCATCATTAGCATAATAGAAGGGTGTATACAAGTTTCCCTTTGTTTATAAATATCTGCTGAATATTTAAGGAGGAGACCACGTGATAACGCACTAGTCCTCCATGTAGGCTGTAGCTTATCATTCCCATTTGATGGTTACTGTCTACTGAATCCTCTACCGCCACATTGGAGCACTAAAACCTATCGTGTGCGGGAAGGTATGCGGTTCTAACGTGGTCAGGCCCACCGAGCTCTGTCAATCAACAGAGCGTGGCGGTTAAAGCGCGTGGCTTTGTCAATTGGGATGACGAAAGGGACATTACTAGTGCGACGACCGTGATCCATAAGTAACCAATACCAATGAGATTTCCTTACGAGGTGAAATTATGATACCATATTATTCGGGTTCCAATTGCTGACGTGGCAATATACAATTGGACAGTCAGATTCCTTAACAACACAAGCAGTTACTTTGGCCTTCTGCTTATGAACCATTGGTTGAGAGTCAAATGCCCGGTTGATGAAGATATTTGCATCACTGCTTTGGACTAATGAAGGTAATGAACCGACTAAATTATATTTTACCCTGAATTGAATTTTAGTTTGTATTTTTTTATATATTGTTGATGATACTTACTAGTTACTTGATTCTCATAGGAGAACCATTTATGTCTCGTCTCACATGTCGTTTTCAAATTAAGACAAATTCAAACTTGAAAGTCAATTATCTTATTAAGAGAATTAATGTAGATTATACAAGGTTGGATTCAAATCTTCTTTTCCTGTATACCTTCATACCATGATATAAAATGTAAAGGCCACATAACCCATACTTCCACAGTCTAAAAATTAGATGGGTGGTAATATAAATTATTGAGTTATTTTAACTTTTTAACGTATTATAGTCTTCTATTAGAGTAGGCACTCAAATGCGACCAATGCAGTTGAACCCACCCTAATAGAGAATCAAGACCGATTAGTAGCACTACTGATTAACTACTTGCTTTCTTTTCATAAGCAAGTAGTGTTTCTATTTAAAATTAATGCTTAAAAAAAGGGGGAAAAAAAGGAAAAGGGAAGTAACCTACACCATTGGAGGAGAGTTTTTGCGGTACAAGATTTCATAGTTACGCATCCTACAATAATTAAATTGTGGGGCCTAAGTGATCCCCACTTTAATACAATGATTAAAAATCTTGCCATACTAATGAAAAAGACTTGTATAATTAACACATGCCCTTCCCCAAATGGTAATGAAGAATATTCAACTTATACGTCTTGATCTACATGTCGTAATGCGGGTTGATGTAATTTGAGTTTATGTGTTAATTACTAAAATATTTTTTAGTATTAAGGTTATTGATTCTATTTGAAAAAAAATAGATATTGTTGTTAGAAAAATTCTTGCACAAAATTAAAATTCAAAGATTAGAGAAAAATAGAACATAAAGAAATAATAATAGAAATTCATATTAATATTCAAGAATTTGTGGTTGTTATTTTTTAGTCTCAATATTATCAATATATGTGACATATTTTCCTACATGAAAAATAGATATATTATCAGAGTTTTAATACATGTCGAAAACAAATTATAAGCAACATATAAAACTGCTAAAGAAAATTAAAATCAAAATCAAAAAAATCTTAAAATCATACCTATTTTAAAAATTTAAACGGTGACCTATATGAAGATTTATATATATATATAGTAGTAACTGACTTTAATGATAATATATTAGAATTAGAAGTGTTATTATTCTTTTACTGTTGAAGGATACATCTAATCTAATTTCTAGATTTATTTCAATGAATTACAAAAAATACATTATCTGTACTTTCTAAAGTAAATATATTAAGATAAAGACAATTATTTGGGAATTAGGAAAAAAAATAAAATTAAACTTAAACGTAACAAAAGATTCAATGTATTTTTTTTAGAACAAAAACTTAACGTAACAATTATTTCAACGTGTTATAAGAAAAAAGTAAAAAGAAATAGACAACCAAACATAAACGTATATGTAACAATTTTATATTGTTATATATATTCAATATATTAAAATAAATGTAAATAGTAAATCTATTAAGATAATGAAAATTATAAATTTTTAAAGGAAAAGAAAAAAGCAAAACTTAAACGTAACAATTTTCTAGGTTTTAAAGGTTCCATGTATTTTTTTTTTTAAAAAAAAAACTTTAAACGTAACAATGGTTTAATGTATTACAGGAAAAAAAAAGTAGACAACCAAACTTAAATGTAAATGTAATAATTTAATATTATTATATATCCAATGTATTAAAATAAATATAAATAATAAATTTATTAAGATAATGATAATTATAAAAAAAAAAACCTTAAAAGGTATCAATTTTATAAATTCAGTGTATTACTATAAATATAAAGGTTGCCAATCCAGTAAGTATATTTTTTTTTAACCTATGTATGGGTATTTTTTTTTTGAGCCGTTAAATCAATCATCTAATGGTGATCTAATGGCTATAATGAAGTGCATGAAAAGACGTGCATCATTAATGTTATTTCTCTCTCTTTTTTTAATATAAAAAAATATGCAAGAAAATTTTCCATCAGCTAAAATGATACCTATGTATAGGTAAAAAAAAAAAAAAAACTTACTGGATTAGTACCCAAATATAAATGTAGGTTCAATGTATTTAAAAAAAAAATTAAACATAATAAAATTTTAATTATTAAATAAAGAACCAATTATTATTATTAAATTATATTTTATAATCTATATATTAGAATCAATCATAGTAAAGAAAAATAATAATATGACCAATCATATCATAAAAAAAATTAAGAATTTTCTAAAAATTTTAAAAATAGAACGGTGATCAAATAAGCCATCAAAGTTTTACACTTTATCTCTATTTCAGGCTTAATATATATATATATATATATTGATTTCTTCTCTACTTTCTAAAGTAAATATATAAAGTAAATATATTAAGATAAGGATAATTATTTGGGAATTAGGAATAAAAATTAAATTAAATTTAACCATAACAAAAGGTTCAATGTTTTATATATAAAAAAAAAAAAACTTAACGTAACAATTATTACTATAAATTACTATATATAAATAGTAAATATAGGTTCAATGTATAGATTATATTTTATAATCTATATATTACTATAGATATAAATATATAAATAGTAAATGTAGGTTTAATGTATTTTTTTAAAAAAAAAAAATTAAACGTAACATAATTTCAATTATTAAATAAATATCCAATGTATTAAAATAAATATAAATAGTAAATCTCTTAAGACAATGACAATTACAAATTTTTTTAAAAACCTTAAAAAGTAACAATTTTATAGATTCAATGTATTATTATAAATATAAATATATAAATAGTAAATGTAGGTTCAATGTATTTTTTTTTTAAAAAAAAACATTAAACGTAACAAAGTTTCAATTATTAAATAAAAAATCAATCGTTATTATTAAGTTATATTTTATAATCTATATATTAAGACCAGTCATAGAAAAAATAATAATAATAATAGGATTAATCATATCATGAAAAAAATTAAGAATTTTTTAAAAATTTTAAAAATAAAATGATGATGAAAGAAGCTATCTTCATAGATATAGATGTTTTTACTTCAAAGGGTTCTTCCTGTCTCTCTAAATGCCAACCAATTATGAAGTCCGATTATCCATTGAAATCGAACCCAATGTTCAAGCATTTTTGTTATCATCATCAAACCACTTGAACTTCCAACCAAATCAAAGTGAACCCAGAAAAAAGAAAAAGAAAGATGATTTGCTATCTTAACGAAAGCACTTAAGAGTTAGAAAAGATGGATAAACAAACTAAGCACATAAGAGTTAGAAAAGATGGATAAACAAACTCATTTCTCATTTAGATGCATTTGCATTCCCGCAGTGCTGTTGTGGAGCCCAGTCTGAAGGAGCAGTATACATTTTTCAAATCAAAGGAACCACAGATTTTTATCCACTTGCAATGGAAGAACCATTGAAGCAGTACATGAAAGAGAGAAAATCAAGGATAAGAATCAAAAGAAATCAATCTCGAAATAATTACCGGAAGGCTTTACATCAACACCTGGAACTTTCCCATCTGCAGGAGTTTTCGGTGGGACCTCAGTTCTTTGAACATCCATCATGTATTGTTTAGGCACCTCTGGTGGATTTGTACAACGGATTAGCGCCCAGTTCACACTTTGGAAGAAGGGATGCTGTTTGATTTCTGTAGCCCCGCGCCTATAGGCAAGGCGATGCTGTGGTTCTTTCACTAGTAAACCTCTGATCAAGTCCCTTGCAGCAAAGCTCACAGAGGGAGACTCTGGAAATCTCAAGGGCTGGCCAACCACATTGAACAAGGTAGCACGGTTCCCTGCCCCCTTAAATGGAGTTTTCCCGAACAAAAGCTCATAGAGAAAGATCCCAAATGTCCACCAATCTACAGCACTACCGTGGCCTTCGCCTTTGATGATCTCTGGTGCCAAGTACTCATGTGTTCCGACAAAAGACATTGAGCGAGCATTTGTTGGTTCAGCAATGAGCTCAGGTAGAGGGCTCACTTGATGATGTATTTCAGCCTTTGGTTTGGTCTTCTTCTCTTTCTTGGGTTTGCGGGATAAGAAGCGCGGAGCAAAACAAGCTGGTTGGATGCAATCCGGCTGAATAACGCAAGTTGGCTCAATACACGCAGGCTGAACACAGTAACCTGAGTTCTTTGTCTCCAAAGTTGAGTTTGAGGATTTTACAAGAGTAGGGGACACAGCACATCTTAATGAAAGGTCAAAATCTGAAAGCATAATATGCCCATCTTCCCTGACTAAAACATNCATGTGTAAATACTCTAAGGCAAGGAGAACTTCAGCCACATAAAACCTGCAAAACAACGGTAGAGATAAATGGACCAGAACTAAAAGAGTGATAATATTGCCATATCCAGAGCTCTAAAATTTCTACAACAAAAGCCTTTCAGCAAGGATTGGATTTGCAAGTTTTCACTCATAATCAATCAATTAGTATAGTATAGCTCGGAGCTGCATCAACATATTTGACATAATCTGAATCATTATAGTTGACAGGTTACAGAAATTCGAATCTGTTGCATGACACATCATAAATAAGAGAAGAGTAAAAGGGAAACAGAATTCCTAACCTGGCAGCATGCTCAGAAAAGAATTTCCCAGGTTGTCTTTGCCTGAGTGCATGCAGATCGCCACCAGGGCAGAACTCCATTACCAAGCAAGAGAACTTCTCTGTGTCAAAGTGCGTATACAATGTGGGGAGAAATGGATGATCCAAAGATTGCAGTATCTCTCTTTCTGTCTGAGCCCTCGGCAGCTTCTTCCGACTTGCCAGAGCTGCTTTATCCATAACCTTCATGGCAAAAAACGTCCTAGTGCAACTCAGCTCGGATAAATAAACACTACCTATATCTCCACATCCAAGTTTCCTCAACAACTTGAAATGATTCAAACCCAACATCCCATCACGAGATCGGATAGCTTGAATCGCTTCCCATCTGGTATCATTTGCCTTATGGGGCTTGTACATGGCATTGCTAAAACTACTAGTGCTGCTCTCATCACTAACATCACTCCCAGTGCTGCCTCTACAGATACTGGTCTTCCTGCTTTCATTTAAGTCACAGGAATTCTTCACTTCGCCGCTCTCACCAGATTTTTCAACACTGCTTGTACATTCACTGACTTCTGTGTTGGTGAAACTTTCTTTGGCTTCTGAATACAGAGTGCCAGAATACAAACTGCTTTGGGGACTTGAACATAAAGCTCCTGCTACTTGAGATGTTGATTGGCAGTTTATTTGCCCAGCACTTGCTTTACATGGATCTAAAGCAAAAGTTTCAGATTCCACCAGACCACTCGCATCACAATTTACTGGATCACCACTTGGATGCTTGATGCAAGATTTGTCTTCCACCTTAGAAACATTCTTCTGAGTAGAAGTTGCACCCCCATATTCAGATTTCCCTCTACTCAAATCGGAGTGGTGTTTTGCCATATTGCGTTTCTCTTCATGCTTTATATTGTCATCCACTGCTTTGTAGGACTCCTTTTGAATATTTACGGAACCATTTGGGTAATAAACCTGTTTTGTGCCACAACTTTGAACTGTTGAATAGTATGTGGATGAAGCCCCTCCATCACTAGATTGGCTTGGTGATGGAGTCCGCGAAGGATGACGAGTCCCACTTGTGGAAGGCAGCAGATTGTTGGCTACCGATAACGAACGAACTCCATCAACAAGAACTGAATCCATGGAGCAATGTTCAGGCAGGCAATGTCACAGCAAATTCCAACTAAGCAGAGTGATTGTGAAGATATAGATGTTGGTAGTAAAGATAGAGCAAAACCATGATTTACATAATCTCCAACTTTAATGCCTACCTAAAATTTAAAACAGTAAGAAGTATTAGAAACGTGTCCCAACGACTAGTTTGGTTGCAATAAAAGACATTAATTGGATGAACCCAAATGCAAATTCTTACAGTACACAAATTACAGAATCTGCAGACACCCCCCATTCAGATAATTATCATCGAGAATTCAAACCATTAAAGAAACCCCAGAAATTGCAAGATGACCCTTTTAATCACAATCTAATGTGTCATAAAAGTGCCTGATTATTTTTATAATCAAATGATACCGTTTAGAGTAAAACTGCATTGCTTTGACAATTTAAAGCCGCCAACAGTATAAGTTTCTTAAAACCTAAAAGCCCATTTGGTCGCCAAGAAAACGTAGGACTACAAATTTGACAAAATGTATTAAAACTTATGTATAAAAGTATACATTTATCATTGTTTGAAAGACAAGAAACCGAAAACTTCAACTCATTTGGAGCCCAAAACAAGTAACCAGAATCCCAAAGTTCCACTTTTGATTCTTTGCAGACCCAACTTAACTTTCTCAGCATGCAAAAACAACAACACACATAGAAGACAATTAAAGAAAGTAAAGTAAAAGAGAGGGGTTGGGAGAAAAAAACTACAGTACCTTCTGAGAACACAACAACAATGGCAGAGGAAGAAGCAATCTTTCATGGCTGATGATATGGGTGCAAATGAAAGAACTCAAAAAAAGTGAAACAACTTTGGAAGATAGAAGAACCCAACGTGAATGTGTCTTTTGGTTCCACTGAGGAGTTTCAGATCCGATCGAAACAAGAAAGCTTAAAAGAAAATAAAAAAGACTGAGACAACAATACCAATAATTAAATTGATTAAAAAAAAAAGTCTTGTTTTTTCAGCTATTATTATTTTTATTTATTTTTTTCTCGTCGTGTTCTTGGGCTTTTGAAAGAAGCAAAGGGATTTAAGAGAAACCACAGCCTAACTTCACAAGCAAAGCAAAGCAAAGCTCTAAAAATGAAAAAAAGGTGTCTTTAACTTTGGAGGGTTGCCTCTAAGAAAGCCCCTTATTCTGGTTTCTTGCTCTTGTTTTTGTAAAAAAAGAAAAGAAACCTTTTTAGTGGTGATGCAGTAGTGCAGAGCCTATGGACTACAGAGAGAATGTTATGGGGCACCCCCCCTACTTCATGATTCATGGGCCACCCACCCTATCTACTCAAAAAACTTTCTTTTATTTTTTCTATTATTACCTTACTTTCTAATAAAAAACAGTTATGATTATTAAAAACACCCATTTCATTATTGTCATTATTATCATTGTTCTTTTTCATAAATCACATAATAAATGAAAAAAAAAAAAAAATCTTTCAAATGGTTTAATTTGGAGCCAATATACCTACAGTTAAGTCGATTGGTAATTTGGTACAACTACAAACTGCACTATTCAAAATTTTTGCTATTAATGTTTGCATAATTATGTTAATAAAATTGGTTTTGAATTTAAAAAATAAATTAATTTATTATTTGAACAATATTATGCAACACATATGGTGCTACACACTAGCTAAATTTACCATAGAATTTACATGTGTATCTCACATGTATGTAGGAATGGCAATGGGGCGGATCGGGGACGGTTTTTTAATTACCATCCCCATCCCCGAAAGCCAATCACAATACCATACCCGCCCCATTAACCATTCTTTTGGATGCGGGGACGGTGCGGGTATTAACCAATGGATAACGGGGAAAACCGCGGTTACCCATTACCCATTGATAATATTAAAATATTAAAAAATTAAGATGAAAATACTAAATCTTTTTCATAATCAACAAAATATTAAACACAACAATATACTAATAATTTTTAAACTCTAAAATTTAAATATATAAGTACATATAACTCTCCAAAATCATTATTTTACTAAAGATATAATAATATAGATAGTATAAAATTAAATAGATATTTATATGTATAATAATTTTTTTATGTAAATATATATATCGGGGCAGGTACGGTGCGGATTATACTAATACCGTCCCCGTACCATACCCGCATATTAACGGTACGGTTATTCCCCGCCCCGGTCATTTTCCCCGCTTGAGCGGTTTTTCTCCTACCCATTCGGATCGGATAACCACGAATACCCGTAACCATGGGTTATATTGCCATCCCTATACATTTATGTGTTGAATTAAACACAAGTGTCATTTATTATTATAATAATACTTATAATTATTATTCTCATTATAACATTGCACACGATTGCTAAAATTATCCATTTCTTGCATGACCGACATATGTTTGAAAATGGGAAATATTCAGACATTTCGTAAGAAGACCGAAAAAAAAAAGATTCAGAATCTATAAAATTGAGCAAAATTTGTCTGTAATCTTAGCTTGGATCACCTACAAACAGATTGATCGGAAATGGATAATCTCGTCAACTCTTTTTCCCATGTTTTTATTGGTCACAGGAACCAAAATTCCGGAAACGACATCTATAATTTTATATTTATTAATTCGTTAATAACATTTTTAATTTGCTAATTTTCTATGGTAATCATAAAAATTAATAGTAATCACATGGGAGGTTAAAGTAACCGCACCAATTTCATTAACTTCTTTCGCGCGGCCACAAGGAAGGGTCACATGCGCGCACGTGAATGTCGCCAAGAGCACGTGGCCGGCTGTCATGCCCGGCGCATGATACTATTCTACGCCTCCCGTGAGTTTTAATACCAATTTTATTTTTTTTATACTCACAAAAAATAATAAAACGGCCTAATCTCGAGACGACGGGACGAGGGTATAAGCGTCATTTTACGCACCGCGTGTGGGTGTTAGTATCAATGGTAAGCTCAGTTACGTAGCCACGGCCACGTGGGCCCAACAAAGCACGCTAGTGGGTCCCACCACCTGCACTTGGACTCGAATTGGGGCCCTCAAAGTGGGCCCGGTTGTGTGTATGCAGATGGTAAGCAGGGAAAGAGCGCTTACGGTAGTTGAGCAGTCTCCCCCAACGGTGATGGTGACCACGTACGTGCTTTCCTACGGAAGTTACCATGGGTCCCTCCGTACCACGTCCCTGACTTGAAAGACTTATTCTAATCAGACGGCTACAATGAATTTAACCCAAAGTTCTCTGATTTTGACGTGGGGTCAACATTTATTAGGCAAATAATTCATAAACACAAAGTTGTTGACACGTGTAATGATTAGGTGGAATTTCAGGTCTGGTTCCTCATCCAGTGGGAGAACTGTCCCCAGCAGCTAAACATGTTTATAACAATCGTAATCAATCCAATCCAATCCAATCCCAAAGCTGCCATTTGATCCAGCTACGAGTCTATGACTACTATTTATACCAGTAATTTTCTCAAACCAAAGCTGATATTCACGGGATTTTATATTCCAAGATCAGATCTGTTACAAAAGCAAACGTTGAAAATTTGTCACGGAAAATTAAGCAAAAGAAAACGTAAGAAACAAAAGAATAGTCTTTGTAAGAGAAATTTCTAACCAAAGGCTATCCACCTATTATTTTTAACTATAGAAAAATATTGAATATGCTAATTCTAGCATTAAGATTCATTGAGGTTTCTAAAATGAATAATACTAGATTTCAACATCTTATCTCATCTTTTCAATAGTACATGATCTAGCTGCCACCATAAAATCAATAAATATTGTAAAATTTGATATTTAATTGTAGTAAGTTCAAATTGGTTTTTCTTTAAAAAAAAAAAAGAAGAGTAAGACTTAATTAATGACATCTATTTATTATAAAGAAACGAACAACTCACACACCATCCCAATTCTAATTTATTAATTGAGTAGAAAGCAACTCATATACCACACATGTGATATTAAAACGTGAGATCTTAGCATTGTTCTTTTTAAACGTAATGTCATATATAATTGAAATTGTGATTACAACATCTACCTTCTAATATGGAGAGAGAACTACTCACTTAACTCTTCTAGTTGGAAGTGCTATTAACTAAGGCATTGTAATCCCAAGAACTCGTTCCATTATTTAAGGGTTGGTGTCCTATAGTTGCTGGGACTTGAAACTCCTCCAAAGACGTGTGTGCCTTTTGAAAGGTAATATCTTTTTGGCCTGAAGATGAGGCGACATACATGTGGGTTGGAGTTAGGTTGGGATAGTTTGGTGGGGCGCAAATGTAATTACACTGACACAAAACAATTAGTGAGGTTCCCATGCATGAATGCAGCAGCATTGGAGATTTATTTGGTAAGAGTCGTATTTAAAAGGTCTTATCAATGTTCTACATCACTCCCACAACCACATCCATGCACACAACAAACGATAATCCAGTACATAAACCTTAAATTTACGTAAGTCTCAATCTGCATTTGATAACTAAGACATTATACATACCCTTCATTGTACTTCCTTTTACTCTGTACATGGACATAATAGCAGATATGATAAAGATAGTACAAATGATGGAAACATGATCAAAATGCATCATATGTTGAGATTGAACAGCACTTAACTGAAAGTCAAAAGCAGATATCAAGATTGTTCTAGTAAATTTTCGAGATATAAATTTAAGATATATCTCCCTGTGGACAAAACATCGAGTCTCTTCTCACTGGGTTCGTACTTGCCTTTCCGAAGCTGGTATCGGTGAGTTACAGCTGAGATCGTATAAGCTTGGCCTTCAATAGTCACACTCTCCCCACATTGCAAGTTCTGCAGACAAAGCAAAAGGTGGGAATAAGAACAGATACAATGAAACATAGAAACACCCAAGCAGAGATATCATGTTTATATGTTCCCAATCTCACAACTTATGTTGGGCCTACCAATCTCCATGAATGAATCAAACAGAATAATATTGACAACATTGACAGATCATTGAGAATGATTTAGTGTTTGGACTAACATGGAACAACCCATAGAAAGTTTTATTGCCAACTTTTTCTTGGATGTCAATTCTTTTTTGCAGGGAAAATAAACATTCATACAAGGGCACCACATGTTATGAAATCAATCAAATGAAAAGTACATAATCATAAAAGGAACTAAGATGAAGTCATGAATCGTCATAATAATCGTCTAAGCGAAGTAGAAAGCATACTAAACCAGTACGACTCGTATTATCTTCTCCACAAGCACTTTCCAGTACGAAGATATGTACTTAAAAATCTGTGTTTTGAGGTTGAATTACGCCTATATTAGGCATCTTTTTTCATACAATCTCGAGAACAAAAAAAAAAAAAAATAGTTTGTTCAACTAGAATAGTGATTCCAAACATGTCAAAGCCATAATAAAAGATCAGCCTTAAGGCACAGAAAGACCTTGTTTCACCAACAATTGAAAAGCTAGCCGTAGAAAGCTTCAGACTCAAGTGTGAAAACTTTTAGGGCAATCAAACACCATATCATAGAGCAGGAAAGGAAATTCAAAAAAGCTTGCACCACAAAATCCTTTAGTATGATTCTGCCTTTTTGTTTTTTTTAAAAAAAAAAATTATAAATATATAGACATATATATAACTCGTTCGTATAAAGATTGATATAAATTTCTAAACTTTGTAGCTTATGAATGCCAATCTACATTTACNTTTTTCTTAAAAAGTATATATATCATTTTTTTTTCTTTCCCTTTTTTTTTAAACAAATTTTTTTAAATCCCAATTACAAGGAGCGCTTGAATTAATTTTTTCAAAAAATTAAAAAAATAATAAAAGGGAACAGAACATTTGGTAATAAGCCTATGAATTGCGATGTGTGTGTGTATATGTATATGTATATATACTGTATTTGTCCCAGGAGAAGAAGAAGAAGAAGAAGCAGAAGCTAGAGACGTACAGGGGGAAGGCAACGAACGCCAAGGTTCCTGGGCGGAGGCGTAATTTCGATGACTTTGTAAGGATGGTAGTTTTCTCTGTTTTTCTCCTTCTTTCTGCAATTAACTTGGACTACTGGACTCTGCAACAAAATTCGAGAGTCAATGAATGAGTTTGAGAAGAAAATGGTGTCAATTTAATTGCTGAAATAATAAAATGTATTTGCTTCGCTGAATCCAGTAGTATCTTTTGGCATTTTTCATTAAGGGAAAAAAAAAAAAAAAAAAAAAAGAGGAGCACCTTTGGATTTGGGTATAAACCCAGCTGCTTCCAACACGCCATTGCCAAATCCCAATCCCACTCTTTCTCTCTCTCTCTCTCTCTCAATCTATGTGGTTGAGAGTTGAGACCTACTTTCTGAGACCAAATGCTTGCCAGAAATTATTTAAGTTTTTGTTTTTAATATTTTTCCAAACAAAAGAAGAAATGGTTAACGGAATGAAGGACTTCAAAAAATAAAAATAAAATAAAATAAAAATCTTCATTCCCTTATTTTTCTTTTCTTTTCTTTTCTTTCTTCTTCCTTTTTTTTCTTTTTTTTTTTTTTTCAATTTTTTCCCCTTTATAGTTTATTTGACAAGAATACGACATCGAACACACAAAGATTCGGGTTAAACGACGACAATTTCGACAAGGACAAACCTGATTCAACTTGAGTACGACAATCCAACAATTGGGAGGACAGCACTAATTAACCTCTTAACTAATAATTAATCTGAATTAGTTTACTTAAAACAATCACAGCAAACGTTCCTGACCTACGTTACGTGTCATAATTTTTGTTGACATAATTTAAAGAAGATTGTTTGTTTAAAATCTACCTGAAAAAAACGAGACGAAAATATGAGAATGGTAAGCTAAATTCATTTGTCAGGTAAAATTTTTAACCAGTATAACTAATAAATACTTTCATTACTTGCAAAAACCGAAAACTTTAAACCAATTCTCATGTGTTGATGCTCTTTCGAAAACCGAAGATTGTTAAGGTGAATTAATTGGTCAGACAAAATAAAATCAGATATCTTGAGTTTACGGAGTAAATTGAAATATAAAGCCTCAAATCGAATAGGATAACATCAATATAAAGCCTCAAATCGAATAGGATAACACCAAATGCTTTCATGACAAGAACCCAAAAACATAAAAATAAGTTAACATAGAGTTAGAAATGAAAGCTCAATGTTACAATTTGAGAAAATTCATGTCGCCGCTACATTTTCTCTTAAAGAAGGCCTAACAAAGTACAACATTCTATCTTCCATACGGATGGTACCGACCATTTCCCGCACCACCATAACCACCTCTACTTCCATGGAAGGAACCTGCACTACCACTACCTCCATAGCCACCGCCAAGCCCTGCATCGTAGCTGCTTCCATAACCACCACCACCACCCCCACCTACTGGACCGGCACCACTACCATATCCTCCATAATTCTCACTGGGTCCACCATAACCACCTCCTAGATCGTAACCTCTGCTAAACACTCCATAACGTCCTGAGTATCCAACCGAGGGCTCTCCCCTGTAAGACCCAAAACCGCCGCCGCCGCCACCACCTCCACCACCGTATGCTCCATAGCCACCAAAATCACTTCCACCATATCCACCACCATACCCACCATAGCCACCGTAACTACCACCTCTACCACCATAGGCCCCAGCTGACCTATAACCACCACCGCCACCACCACCAAAAGTGCTGCTACCAAATCCTCCATAACTGTCTTCGTATCCACCACTAAATGCAGACCTAGGTTCATTGTAACGTTTTGATGGGGCTGGAGGTGGGTTTGGCTTCTTTGGTTCAGCCTTCTTGATCTCCACCTGCATAAGGGACGACATGGATTTAGCTATTATGCTCCATGAGTAACTGAAAAACTATGATCCATCCAATTCTTAGTTAAGCACATAATATATGGTGTTCATCCTTTGGGAATACCCACATATGTCATACCAACTAGCAGAAAACACCTTCTCAGTAACCCATTTAATAGGTTAACAAGCATGCATGAACACTAGATGCTTAGACAATCAAGAGCAGCAAACATGCATGTTTAGCAAATTGAATTTCAAATAGACAAGCAGATTCAGCCGGAACAAACGGCTCAGTGAACTTTAGCTATTTCCTTTGACAAACAAGAGATTGACTTTTGGTTGTGGATTTATAACATGCAAAACAAAATGGACTAATGGAGGCCTCTCCAGTCTAATTGTCATTCAAGCATAATTGCTGAACACGATCACTCAGCCCCACGTGACTCCATATGACGGATGTATATGCAGGTATGGACAATTTGCAGAGCCAACAAACAAGAATCTATCAAATCTAATTGCAATCTAACGATTATTCCATAAGATAGAAGCAGTAATATTGTTTCATAAAGTTGTAAATCACAAAATCCAACTCGAAGATCAGGTTAAGCGAGATATGTGATTATTATGGTCCACCAGACATAGAACATATACCCAAAAAAAGGTTTCAAGAAACACCACGATTTCTAATAAATAGATAAGCGAACATATGCCCTCTAGCAAATAAGTGCTCAAGCAATCTTAGGCACCCAGCTTACCTGAGCTCCTGCCATCTCAAGTTTGTTCCCTTTGGCCAATAAGTCATCAACTGCTTGCTCCGTTTCAAATGTGATAAAACCAAAGCCCCGTGAACGACTAGTTGCATGGTCCCGCATAATTTGATGTTCCTTCACCTCTCCAAACTGTGAAAAGAAGTCTCTGAACTCATCTGCCCATATACACCAACCACATAAGTACCTCTATAATCAATACAGGAGAATAACATGCTGTACAGAGAGAAATTCAAGAACAAAAGACACACCTTCATTCACTGTTGTGGGAATCCCACCCACAAAAATCTTCTTCGTCTTGAAGTCCTTAGACCCAGCAGCTCCCCTTGGTATTGTCCGTTTGATCTCCACCTAAGCGGAAAACATGAAAGACTTATAAACAAACTAATCTCCTAAATCCCAAATAAAGAGTTTAGAAACCCAAAATAGAGAATAAACATAGAGAGCCCTACTTGTTTGCCATTGATAACATGAGAGTCTTGAATAACTTTGTCAACCACAGAGGGGTCAGCATAGGTCACAAACCCAAATCCACGGGGTTGCCCAGTTTTCCGGTCCTTCATTATCACTGAATCTATAATCTCACCATATTTACCAAAGTGCTTAATGAATTGGGCTGCATTTAAATTTTCCAAAGAGTTACAATTACAAAACCCCCCAAACAAAAATCAGAATCAAATAAACTAAATCATGACAAAACTAACAACGTACCAGAAGTAGTCTCTCTTGCTAAACCCCCTATAAAGATTTTCCTACAAATTACAGGGAAAAAAAAATCGAGTCTTTCACATAGATTCGCCTAATTCCTTTTTCATACAATTTCAAAGAAAGAACTGAAAAAAAAAAAAAAAGAGGAAGAGAGAGAAAGAGGGAATACCCAGGACTAGCTCCGTCGCCGGTGTGAGGTTGAGACTTGTAGTCTTCTTCTTCGTCCTCATCTCTGCGGTCTAACCTCTCGGCGTCGTGAGCTTCACCATTAAGGTTAGCTTCGTTAGCTTGTGAATCCATGAACGGTGAGAGGGTTTGACTGAAACGAAATATAGAGCTTTGAAGAAGAAGAAGAAGACGAAGAAGAACCCTAGAGTTGAAGAGAAGAGATGAGATGTGTATGTTGTTTTATGTCGTTGATTTTGGTTTGTGAAGGCTCTTAAAAAAGAAAAGCCCTTTCTTCAGCTACTGGCTAGGGAAGGAGGGCGCCCGTACACCTTGAGAGGCCATGATCTAGTGTGCAACACTCCATTTGTTTAAGCGTGCAACTGAAAGAAAAGTAAAGGCATATGATATATTTCTTTTTTTAAAAAAAAAATAAAATTGTTTTCCTTTTTATTTTTTATTTTTCTAATTTTCACTTTGCTTCTTCTATGTAAAATAATGACGGCAGAGTTAGAAAACTTTTGAAAGAAAAGGATTGATAACACTTTTTTAATGGGTAATGCTAGAAAAACTAATTTCATGATTTTTAACTACTTTTTATTTAATCTCAAAATAGGATCACACTGAAACAATTTTTGGTGCCCCGTTACCCTCTTTTGGAAAAAATTGACATTATTATGTTGTGTTATGTGTTGTAGTTCTACCGTGTCATCATGACACGAAAACGTTTAGGCACGGGTGTTATTGTTATAGGATCTTCTTTTTTTTTTTTTTCCTTAAATGGTAATATAGGATCTTATATTACCATAATAAACAAACTTAGATTTTTAAAAAATGTATAAAGATGTTTCCATGCGCATTTTATCCTATCCTGTCTGTAAACTAAACAAATTAAACACTATATAACTACTAATCCTATTTGCAAAACTAGCTAAAGATATATATTCCGAGTAGTTTAGAAATGGATCATTTTGGGATACAATTAGTCATTAACGATATTTCAAAAAAATTGTACAATGTCAACAGAATAAGCATTTTAGATAATTCATCTGCACGTAACTGCTGTTCTAATCAATGCTATCCACCTACTTTTCAACCTGTCAACCGCTTTAAGAATTTAAAATAAGCAACACCCGTACAGGCCCTAATACAGGAAGAAAGTTAGCCAGAAAACAATAGTTTACAGTACTATTAAACATTGTATCACAATTAGGAAATTTGCCATGTGACAGTATTATACTCATCTGAATAGGGAAAATTGCTAAATGCCAATATTTTATTTCTCCTCCTTTAATGGGACTACTTACTGATTTTACGCCCCATCCACCACTCCAAAATCCCCAAAACAAGAGAAACATAATTACATAAATGATCAATACTCGACAATTCAAAGAGCCTTTAAACATCCCTTTTGTCCCAAAATTTTTGTTGAAAAGCTGTTAGTGTGTTACACAATAGGGGCTTTCGCAAATGGCAAGACCCATATGTTAATGAAGAGCTGGTATTTCAAGCCCGAAAAGAAAAAGAGCTTGGGATCAATAAATAATAGGAGAGGCTGGTATTAAATCCCCTGCCTTTTGTTAGAAGGAGTCGGCTTTCTTAATGTACATAACATACAACAAAATCCTAACCCAAAAAAAATGCCTGAACCGATTTCAAAAGACCAGCATTCTTCCTAGTACAGCTCTATAACAGAGTAGAGTCTCCTACTGGCTGACAGTGTTAGTAAGTGTTTTGTGGATTAAACCTCCTGCGTCCATCTCGCCTGTAGTATGGAGTCTCATCTATAGTCCTCCTGACATATTCCATGAAGGGCTGTGGTGTTCGAGGAGACTGATCCATTGAAACGGCAGGACTGCTTCGATCTGGTGTGACTGGGGCAGCAAAACTTGGAGTAGGAGGGGCAACAGATGGCCGAGACCTGTCAGGCTTATCCAAGAAACGGAGGAAGATGGCAACTGTCAATGTCAGTACAGCAACACCCCCGAGTACACTTGCCCAAAGGGATATATTTATAGGACGTTTTGATGCTCCTATTTCTCCAGGTTCGTAGCTAACATCAATTTCCAATTTCTGACCTGTGTAGGAAGATACAACACATGATAAGTTTGTCCTAGAACTATTGAGAGATCAACCCTCACTCTTGTACTTTTTATTTTAATTCCTTAAGTGAGTGCCACAAATCCAAAGATCTAGGACATAATAGGCTCACCGTTGGCTGGAAGGCTGATGGTGATTTTATCTTTGAATTTCTCCTTTCCTAGCACTTTGACCTGAAAAACAAAGAAGAGGAAAATATAATAAGTGGAAGAGATTAAAAAATCTGCACTTGGACTACTATGTTCGCCAAGAATAAAATAGCTAAACCAATAGCACTTCCCCCAAAAATAATAATAATAATAATAATAATCTAGAAGAATACATAGTGCTCACCTCGTACTGAGCACGGCTACCAGATCCAAAATCTTCTTTATGGATGCGACTGATGATTAATGAATCACGCTCATACCAATAAATTTCAACACCTGCAATTAGACGATGACAAATGATGTCCAACTTCAGAAAACATTATTATTTTAAGCAGATGGGACTCATTAAGAGCATGTGACAACATGGTCGTAGCAGGGTAAAAGTTATAAGAAGGAAGTGATTCCCCTTCCCCCTTCTCGCAGTTGGTATGTTACAGTGGCTCTGGTTAGCACGGCTAGCATGGTGATATAGTATTGTGATTTTGGCGACCAGAAATGGGGTTCTTAGTATCCATCATGGCCATATCATGCAAATTAAGCAATTATGGTTAAATCAGAATCTGAGGGCTTGACTCACCTTTGTCAGCCCACAATTTCACTTTTTCAAACCAAAAGCTAGAGTTTACATGCAAGTCAAAACGTGTATACATACACACAAAAATATAGTGTGTGTGGGTGTGTAACAGTCTTGCAGATTCACCTGTATTCCCCAAGATGGTTATAACAGTCTTGTTAGAGTCTGCTGTCAGCTTCAACTGCATTGCATTGTGAAATGTTAGCTCTTCATATCATAGGCAATAAACATCCAAATGGAGTTAAACTAGTTTAGGCAAGAAACTGCATTTTCTAAAATGTTATCCCTAGCTAATCTTATGTGCACGTCAAACAGGTATTGGTCCACAACATTTCCGTTGACACAAAAGAAATGAGAACTTGATACTAATTGTTGTATAAGACGTCACCTTGTCCATCTCCACCATGGAGAACCCTCCAACAAAGAGAGCAGATGCAGATCCTTGAACATTCTTGGCTTCTCTCAAAGAGGCATGAATGGAAATAGGTATTTCTGGTTTCATGTCCTTCGTCTTGGGTATCAAATGAATCAAATGCTCAGGTGAGTAGGGGAAAAATAGGCAATATGAATTACCAGTGTCAAGATCCAACCATGGCTTTGCATACCTTCAGTTCATGGAGAGAAGATTACCAAAAGATGAGATTATTTTCTCTATACATCCAAACATGTCAAGAAACTGGAATAGAAACATACCCAACAAAAGGAGGGTCTACTCTGCAGTCATACGCGGTTCCATCAGTACTTCCAAGAGCTCTAAACTTGTTGCTGTGAGAATTACTTTTGTTGGCAAATAAACAGAAGAAAGAAGATGATGAACAAATGCTGTCTGAAATTCAGAGAAAACTAACAAGATAACAACTTATTCTCTTCAACCTACATATGTTCAACATATGAACCTTAATGATGATGCAGATAATGGGCAAGCAAATCTACTAGCTTATCCAATCAACAGACTAGATTTAAGACTAACAAGCATCACTTTAGAGTGAAGTGCTTGTAAAAGATTTTAGGTGTTGATATCAAACAACTCTATAGAGAAGGAATTATTATAGAACCAAAAGCAGTTTTTTTCATTAGATATGTACTTTGTCAAGAAACTAGTTAGTTTATGATACTTCTACGTCCATTGTTTTTCTGCATGTGCATACTTAAACAGATATATATATATATATATATATATATATATATATATATATATATATATAAAACAACGTTAATGGTAAATTTCAGAGAATGAGTTTGTTCAGCCCAGGATCCATATCCACAAATCATGGTATACAAACCTGAACTTCACAAGGAAGCTATATCCTTTCGTAGGGAAAGGAACGTTTGTTAGCATCTCTTTTGGAGCATCTACAGAAACAATATCCCCTATCAGTACCTTCACTGTTGTTTGTAGATTCAAACTTGAAGCTTCAAAATAAACTGTTGACAGGTAACAAATTAAAACTGTTAAATTATCCATGTATATCAACAAGATACAGAATACTAAAATATGTTAAAACTAGCTCAGCAGAGTGAAGGATATTAAGGTATTTTTTGCTCATTACCTTGGGTTGTACCTTCCCCAACAGCCTCAGCTATTCCTGATTGCATGTCGACAGATATTACACTTGAATTGGCAGTAACCCAATGGCCAGAAACATGATCATTTACACCTAGCACATCAAAGCAATCTATTTGAGACTATCTGTCAAGGAGTATAGGGAACACACCCCCAAAACTGTGTGCTCAAAGTAAATGCATGGCTCACTCATGGCTCCTACAGAACATTTTTTTAAATAAGAAATCCTACAGAACATGATCATTCAAAGAAAACAATCTATTGCGACCTTTCTTTTCTTTAATATTTTTTAATCTTTTATTAAGAAACAAACAACAATACACAGCTATTAATTATCAAGGAGTTATAATCCAACTATCTAAAGTAAATCTTAGCCAAAGTCCACCTTCTGTGCTGAAGTTAACATAACTTCCTTTGGGAAGAACTGGATTTTGAGGATGAATGTGTGCACCAACTGCAATCTGAAGAAATTTAGGGATCAGTTACCTTTAAAATGCAAATAATATAGTAATAAATACAAGTCCCAGAAAAAGGAAACCAAGAGATTACTACCAGAAAAAACTTATCCATATTTTGATTGGAAGCATGATATTTGTTTCAAGTGTCTTTTATATTTAAGACACAAGTCCAAGGGGTTCTTCCAGAGACAGAAAAGTCTAAATGATACATGTGAAAACAAATAAGCTAACTAAGCCATAACCTAAAATTAGTCGCATTGGTCATACACCTAAATTTATTATCTAGGATTAAGTTCTCAATAAAGGCCTTTAAAAGCTGAAAAATNCCCATCCACCACGGGTGTTAAATTGTTTATATTGTGCACATTTCCAATGTTTAGAAAAGGGTAAAATAGGTACCAGCATGTAGTCCGATTTCTGTGGAATATTATCAATCGATATTCGCAAAAGAGCTCTACCATGTCGTATTGCCTGCATGTAGATATTAAAAAGATCAGTCACATAAGATAAACTAAAGATAACTAACCTAGAAGACTTTTGCTTTTATTCATTTAGGTCAAGCTGAGTAACAATTTTATTTTTTGTTTCTAAAATAGAAGGAATAGTGGAGATCTTCTCAAGATGTTGCTAGTGAGAATCTTCATCATTCTTTTTACTTCAAAAAAAATAAAAAATAAAAAACAAAGAACAAAAATGTTGCCAAGAAAGCCCTTAGATCTCTGCCAATTGAAATTCAGAAGATCCAAAATTTTGAATGATCACCATACCTTGATATAGATATTTCCACTGCCATCATGTGTCTTGTTTATGGTCAAAACATCAGCATAGTTAGTTACAACCTCAACGAGAACAGCGCCATGTGCCTCATAAAAAGGGTTTCCTGGTTTAATCCAAATTTACAAGTAGACTAATCAGAATATCAAATTTCTGAAGTGCCAATGGTAGAAGTAGTTAATAATCAAATCATATATACCTAGAGAGTCTCGGTAGGTTACTGGAAGAGAAAGTTCAGAACCAACAGCAAGACTGATTACATGAAACGGGAACTCCTCACTTGTAGTTCTTATTTGAGCCACCTGCACAGATTATCCATAATTACTATGGCATGCTCTTGAATAGCAAACAACAATGCAGATGTAAATGCCATAAAAGTAAACTCTACTAAAGGTATGAGGAAGAACTGAAAATATGATTTTAGTCAAACGATAAGAATTGGCCATTTCTTAGACAAGTGACAGCTCAAAATGCACATTAACAGTCAATATGCATAGAGAGTAGTACTGCCAAACTAATGTTAATTCAACCAAAGGAAATGGTTTAAAGATTTAAGTTACAAGGGCAGAGGCTTTATATTTTCATTTTACTTTAGTCCGAAGGCTCATGCTTGATATGTCAAAGAACATATATATTTCACTAGGGCAGAAAGGTATACCACTAGCAAGTAATAAGTAAATAATTGAGTATAGTCCAAAGTTTTCTAACTTAAGTAGACAAGAAGAAGCCTTAACATTTGAGACACCTTATTGGTCTGGCCATGGGACAAAATATCCTCACCTCAACAACTTTGATACAAGCAGCAACCTCTGTTCTTCCAGTGGTACGATCTTTTGCCTGAATGCAAGCAATATTGTTACTCTCTGTTGTCCTTACTCTATCTCCATCGATGGAAATATCATCCTTTTGCAGAACTTCACTCTTTTCATAGAAACTCCTCAATAAAGAATAAATTATAGCTCCTTTGCGACTTTGACCATCCCATTGGCTAAATGATTCTGATGATGAAGGCAAAACACTTTTTGTTGTATAATGGGGAGGAAGAACCCATGTTATTGGAACTCCAAGAGCAAGAGGCAGATCAGGCACCACCAATACTGATACTGATGCATTATAAAACCTTGTTTGCAGTTTAGAACCAGAAGATTTAAATTCACATGAGAAGGCAACCATGACTTTTGTCCTCCCTGCAGATCTAGAAAATGGAATAGTAATCACTAATGAGAAAATAAGCTATTTATTGGTTACTGTTACGCAGATTATAAAAAGACCTGGAAAATAGATATCTTCAAACTTTTTTGAATGGAAAGCCCTGAACAACACAAGTAATTCGCCTCCCTAGATAGAACTCTCACCTTGGACTTCATCATCCAATACTCAAAACAGTCATTTCCCACCAAATCATACAGAAAACTGCCAAACTGGCAGATTTCCATAACATAGAGAAAACCGCCAAACCAGTAAGATTTCCAAAACATTGAGTGAGAAGAAAAACTCTAAGTTGTAAAGACTTTGTACCTTCCATATAAGATATTGATAAAACCAAGCTCATTCTCATTCAAATAAGTAGTGAATTGAACTTTTTCTGAAGCAGTTGATTGCACGTCAAGCTTATCTAAATTTAAGTTCTTTGATGAATAGAAACTCAAAACCTGATCAACAAAGAACAGCCAAGTTATTAACTTTAACAAAATATATGTTTCACACTAGAAAATGAAAAAATGAGATTATCAAGAAACTAGTAACGAATAAAGTCCAACCTTTTCATCTTCTACAGTCCACTGGTAATTTCTGCACAGCTCATAAAATGAAAACAAATCGCCCTGAAAACACCTACAAGAATTAGTATTTTGATAAGCATAGGTAAATGATATGACATTCCCAGTTTGTTTGTATATATTACCTCAGGAAACAAAGGATATATTGGCATCTCACGACCTACAGCAAGTTGCTCGCTTTGTACATTCAACAACACTGAAGAAGGAATTCCTACTTTGACTCTGCCATATGCTTGACAAATAACAATGTTGCCATTTCCAAAGACAGAGGCAAGAATACTCTGAGCATATATTACAAGATGCATAGATCATGTGAATGTAAATATCCTTCATTAAAGTTACCACAAAAGAGGGGGGAAAAAAAAAGAAGAAAGGATTGGCTTTAATAACTTTATGTAAATAACAGAAAATTTATCATATCAGGATAGTAGAGCTGAATGAATATTCCTCATTTGATCAGAAAGGTTGATACGCTCCAAAGTTTAAACGTTATCTTGCGAATGCACAGCTTAGAACAGACACAGTTGAAAAACTAAAACTAAACGAGCCTTAATCTCATCCATTGTACAGCTAAATAAATTCAGTGAAAGAACACCGCAAAAGGACAATTGCCAAGCAACTCATAATTTATGAGTCTTAACTTTTCCAAATCAGAGGGAAAAATTCAAATACCAAGTATTAAGCAATGAAGAACCATCACACAGTCAGAGTACACGGCAGAATTCTACATTTCGAAAATAACTGTGAACATTTAAAAGCACATGTTAGCTGAGTTTCAAATATCAATGCGAACATTTAAACTGCATGTTGCTCTAAAATTCTTGAAGGTTTTATGCTTAAAAACACAATCACCAAAAATAGCTTTGCTAGAAAAAGTGCGTCACAAAAGTATCAGCTGAGAAACGTTCTTACGGTGTTGCCAGGTGAAATTGCAGATAGGCGTCCGGAGGATTTGTGAATTGTTGCAATCCCATCGTCCTTACTTGCATATTCAACAGATGATACGCCAATTGTTGGCCCTCCTTCCACAGTAAGCTAAGCATACAAAATTGGTTATAAATTCTGAGTGACATGAAAGAGAACAAATGTTCAAGTAGCAGGACCCAAAAGAAAAGGGCCTACCCAATAATGAAGTTTACAAGACTGGAGAAAGCACAATGACAACTAAAATCGAACTTCATTGCCTGATCTCAAGCAATTACATTGAGCCAAATGGTAGCAACTAAAGCTTTGCTGATCTATAATGTCAATTTAATTCCAACCCTGATGTAATAAGACAACAGAGGTGAGCATACCACAAAAGATGCACCTGGTGCAAGGAAAATATCTTGAGGGTGAATTCTAGGTGGTGCATACACTTCAATCTTTATTGGCTGACTTAAGATTTCATGCCCGGATTGCCGTACAGCAGAGACCTGATTTCAAGTAGCAACTGTAAATCTGCATCACTCCAGGAACCCAGCAAGGAAATTGAGAATGAAAAGAAGTGGAAATAACAACAGATCATTACAAGGCTCATGAACCTACATAAAGAGTCGTGATCCCCAGATGTTTGGCCATGATTTTGAAATTTGGCATATTTACGTATCCAACATCAAGACTTGATACATTGTCACTACTGACAAATTCAACTACAGGATCCTCGATATGCACTTGAATATTCATGAAAGCAAACTGCATATAAATTTACTGTTAGTTAAGTCTAGTAAACACAAAGCTATAAATGGCTTAACGCCGTGCTTGCATGAGCATAGGAAAACATTGAAAAACAAAGGGGTCAAGAACATCAACCAAGTTTCATATAGAAGAGACACACATATTTCACATAGATTTGTATGACTCCCAATATTTCCCGAATTTCACTTTTAAATATGGGGATATGAAGATACGTAATCGAATATATGGCTCGAAAAGAGACTTAATCAATTCAACACAAACCTGGGAAGAGTCAAAAGTACTTCCATCGTGTATGCCAGCCATCAGATCAATGGTCCAGGAGCTTCCTAGCTGTAATTAGGAACCAGGCATTGCATAAATTTCAGACCAGCTTCACTAAGAGTTTGTCAACAGGGTGGGATTTAAAAGATGGTCAAGCGTTCCCTTTCCAGTTGTCAAACCGTAGTTGAATGGACCTGAATGGAAGACTACAAAATAAAGAAAAACCAAGATAAAGACCAAGAAGCCATACCAGAAGGCTTATTTCTTCTTGCGACATAATTTTAATCCAGTCTACATCTACAACTTGTACCTACAAAATAAATGCTTTCCATGAGAAGCTTCACAAGTTATAAAGGACAAAGGTGCCCTTACTAGGGAGAAGAGATAATAAAAGCAAAGGAAAAATCTTTTCCCATGTTGCTTCGCAGCTGCAAAATGACTAATTTAGAATGATAATACGCTTCTGAAATTGTTTCATTTTTTTTTTTTGTCGAAATGGTTTAAGATTTTTTGCTCTTGCAAGAAAACGTCATGTTTGATCCTAGATATATCTGATTATTTCTAATGACGGCTAGGACAACTAGATTGTGTAACTCCAAATAGCATGAAAAAACTTGTCCACCAGAAACTAAATTTGATTGCCGACAAATAATATGCCAAATTTTTTCTCTGAAGGGACAACACTCAAAAGAGAAAAAACTGGTTCAAGATTAGAACAGCATCACCTTTTTCAGAATGGAGTCTTTGCTCAATTGAACATGCTTATGTTAATCAGCATTAGAAACAAAATTGAAGAGATAATAAAGGTAAATGAAGTGAATTTACAGAAAAAGATAAAGGAGAAAGAAAAAGGCAATGAACCAGAGAAAATGTCTACCCTAGAAACATAAGGGAACAAGAGTTACCACAGCAGACGCTGTCAGTGGAGGAGCAAGTCCAATATCATACACTGTCACAACCGCCGCTCCCAGACCTTTTGGAGACAATATCAGTTGTAAGCATTGAAGACCTGCTGGGGGTTGAACAACTTCTACTACTTGAGAATCATTCACAAATGCTTCCAAGAAGCAGCTACCACCAGTAATTGATAGATTAACCTGTAAGAAGAGACTGGTTATGCTGCAAAAGGTTATAAAGTCTGAGACAGATGCTCTCTATGTAACAGCTAAATCACATCTTTCACCAACCATATGAGAGGTAAGTTTACTAATTGATTAATTAGTAAAAGACATCTCTACGAATGTTGGTTCACAAATTAGTGTAGTGCCATTTTGATAAATAATAAGCATTACCAAGCACTAAAATGTATGGCCACTCTATACAACTCAAAAGCTCATGACTTCCGTAAATATATCAGATAGTTACAAATAAGTGTTGTTAAAACTAAAATACAAATAAGTGTTGTTAAAACTAAAATACTATGTCCTCTGCCTATCGTGATTAGCATTGTACAGCTGTCCTTCAAGAATCTTCAAAGTGCAAAATTTGAAGCACCTGACCAAATATCGTTGCACAAATTTTGTAGATTCCACCAACCCCTTTGTCTAAGCATTAACTACAAAGTAGGGGCCAATATGATAAAATCACCACTAAAGAAAAAGCAAAAAAAGGGAGGTCATAAATGGTCTGACTGAAATAAGACATAATTGTTTCAACACAGTAAGAAAGTAACTGAACAATTTGCGGTCATATGTATGACCAATAAAAATCAGACGTTATAGATAGATATTAAAGCCTACCTTAGCATTGGGATTAAAAAATAGCAAATTGAACTCCGGGGTGACCCTCAAAGTAGAAACAAGCTGCACAACTCAATAAATTAAACAAAATAAGAAACTTCAGAAGACAAAATATCAATGATAACAAGACTACAAAAATACAAATCCAGTAACAAGGAATGTCGAGGTATTTCTAAAAGTGTATAAGCCTCTCTTGCTCACTCTCGCTTCTAGTCTAAGCATGAAGGATCTCCAAACATCATACCTGTAGACGTACTGCATCTGTAAGAACATTCTCTAAATTCTCATGCAGCTGAACAAAATTATGGTCACCAGTCGAATCACCAGAGACAATAGCAGTGGCACGAACAATACACTGAAAAGCAAGCCACTAACATTTCAGCTCACAGCCCACATTACAATAAACACATCAAACAAAGAATAACAGAATTAAAAAGCAAAGAATAAGATGAAGCATGTCTAGAACTAAAGCAAAGAATATTTAACCAGTCGGAAATCTTCAGCACAAATAAATAAAATAAAATAAAACAAAAAGAACTGGAAATTTTTATACTTAGGTGTCAAATAGCTATCATATGTATGACCAATTAAAACTCAGTGGAAACATTACTTTATCATACAACTTATCATATAAATGCCAGCTCACATTCATAATCAAACTGTTCTAACAGAAAGAGATAACTAATGGTAATGGAAGAACTGAAGCCAGGAAGATAACCTAAAAATGAAACGTGTAGTATTTTGCATAGAAGGTGGACTGATATTCTAGACATAATTATGATATTCTACCCCTATCACATACAACTCACGCTCAGAGAAAAGTTTCACAACCGAGCAGGACATATAACATCTGATCCATCACATCACAACTCAAGAATCAGATAACTCAATACCGAACGGGAAATATAACATCTGATCCTTCACATCTCAAAGAATCAGATAATATATTGTTAATCTAATACCAATTAAAGAGTTAGGATAAATGGTTAAATTTAACTGAGAACTAACTTTCAAGCTCATCTCAGGCCATGGAAAAAAACTGGTTAACTTGACCGCAATTCTTTGGTAAAATCTTGGAATCAAAACTAAATAATATTTTCTGATAAATACTCAATGCAGATGACAACACAGAAAAAACATCAAAATTTTGGAGGTACCAGGCCGGATTCATTTTGCAAACGCAAAAACCTCTCCCAACTGTACTTAGTCCCATTTGGATCATCAGTGTCATCCCAATAAGCTAGGCCATCACAACTGCTTAGTTGCCACCTCAAGTAGAGAGAAGATGAGTTTGCAAAAGCTTCTCCAGTCTTGCTAATTCCAACAGCAGCTAATCGAATCGTACGCCCATTTGCCACAGTAATTGGGGTCGAACGAATTCGTTCTGGACCTCGGTCAGCTTGAATTGCGGTCCGTATAGTTTCAAGTTCATTTACTGAAGAATGGCATAAGTTCAAGGACAACAAGAAAAGTAAATCTTCCAAATATTTTGAGTAACTTTTCACTACAGAGAGTCTGAAGAAAGGAAATAATTTATACCAGGTTCATCAGCTATTACTACAATAGAGTTAGGAATGCTACAAGTAAGAGAAAACACAACTTTCTCGATTACTGGCTGAGGATGGTCATCAGCCACCAAATTACCACGTTTGAAAACAATTTCCTGAGTCATTCAAAAAGAAATTAGTGTATCGGAGATAATGAACTGAATTTAATGAATTAAAGATAAAGCAAGTATACAGGAAGAAATTACAAAGTGTCCTGGAATTTGACATAAAACTCTGTACAAACTCCTATAGCCACCAGATAACTGGTGCACATGAGCTCCAACCCCCGCTTGAGCATATTCCTCATTCAAAAAGTCCACCGTTTCATTGAAGTCAACACTTTTATCCCACCGTTCCGGTCCACCAATAAGCATGACATCTAGATATGTTCCAGGGGCAAGGAATAACTTGTCCAAATTTTCCATTTTATTATCAGTCTTTGCTCGATCCAAATCAAACCAATAACCACCAAATTGGTTTCCATCACCTGCCTGACGAATAATGAGTGGTGGATATGCGGCAATACGTGAAGATCCTTTCAAAACAATAGGTCCATGAAAAGAGCTATCAATCATTTCATATTCTTTTGAGAATGAGGCATGTAATATATCGCGACCAGCACGAGACGCATATACATTTTTCCATGAACAAGGAGGACCCTGAAAGGCTGTAAAGAGTTCAGCATTTCCTAACACATCTAAAGGAGGTGTCCCTCCGGTTGTGTTGCCAACAATGAAAGATTCGCTTCCTGTTTTCCACTTTATGAAGGCATTAAATGCATCACATCGATAAAAATAGGCACCTGCACATAACAACTCCAGTTATACAAAATTAACCAACAATTAAACCAGGTGCACTCCACAGAGTACAAGGCATTACCATTTTGTGATTTCAATGTTACAGCAGCTTGGATATAAGATCCTACAACAGTCTCAACAGGGAAATTGCGAAGCATGACCATAGACGATGGGATAGAAACTTCAATGACCACCTATTGTAGATTACAAATAGCAATAAATACATCCAGTAATAGAAGGTGCAAATCAAGTACAACTAAGAGACAAGAGAACACTGCTTAGTGCATGGAAAGCAACGGTGCAATCAAAGAAAGTAATACTACTAAGTGTTAAAGTTTTTTGTTTTCGTTAATTAATTAATTAGAGCAAAGCATGTCCGGTACTACAAGGTGCAAAAACTTACCATAATTTTGTATAGTTTTGGACAATCGGGTCATGCAACATAGGTACAAACAGACATGGTATTATGTAAAGAATTATTTTGTGAAGAAATTATTTACTGATCTTATGGCTGCTAAGTCCATACTCAGCAAGTATTTTGAGGTACTATACAAGGGCACTGACTGCAAGAGTGAAAACATGTATTCTACAACAATTGAAAAAATAAAAACAACATCCAAGGAACGTAGCCAAAACAAGGAATCTAATGTCCCATCCTAATGCAGACAACAGCCGAAAAAATATGAAAAATTGAAATAATAATGGAAATGGAAACCTCCAAAAAGGACCTGCTTTCACAATTAGCACCAGGTTTTGACATTAATGAGTGTAGAAAGCAGTTAAAAAGTGAGAAATCACAAGAGGAAAAAAAATTCCTCATTAATACAACAAAATCTCAATTGCTGTACTCTAATTTTGGACAGACAAAAGTAGAAGTTCAGTACAAATTTTCACAGGTTTGGTGAATGTAACAACAAGAGCAAAAAAGATAAAAATTTTAGCATAGTATACATTTTATAGGGACAACACATAAAATAAAAGAAAAAAGGTGAAAAATCATTAGATGTCCATTTCTATTGGGATACCCAAAGGCTGCAAGGGAATAAGTACATAAAACTAAAATAAAAATACCTCATCATAATTGAATGAATCAAAAACAGACAGCACCCTTATAGTAGCTTTACCAGGCTTCTTAGCCTGAACAACTCCTGAAGCAGATATAGATACTGTATTCATGTCTGAGGAAAACCATTTGTAATCATTCGATGCCTTAGCACAACCTACATAATTTAATAGTGCTCAGGCCCAATAATGACACCAGAAGCTAAGAAATAAAATAATTGAGTAATGGAAATGGTACCAACCTCCTGAAGCCTTAAGTTCCACCTCCTGATAAACACTGGGAGCCCAGGGAAGGAGGATGCTTTGAGATGTGCCAATTCCGTTGTCCAAATGAAACTTCACTTGATCACAAACCATGACTTCTTGTCCTACCTTGAGAACCTAGAAAGGAAATAAAAATATTGACTTAAACACTGTTCAAAAGGAACCAAACACCATTCTCACCCAAACAAAAGAAAGATCGAATAGAAGAAAACAGCACGATGATAAACAAAAATTAAAGGTTAAAAGCAAACAAGGGTCAGAGAAAAGCACTACCTCTTTCACTTCACTATGCTCTCTAAAGTAGCTCAAAGTTGCTGTCAATTTTCCCAATCCTTGTGAAGTTGCCTTCAGGACTCTAGAGTTCTTTCCGCCATATGTCGTTGCAATATTATCTGAAACTGGAAATATGTTCCAGTTGTCTGTCTGGTCATCATACAAGTTGATATCGTCATTCTGCATTTCACCAAAGGGAATCCTGAGCAAAATGCATCTAATAACAACGAGAATGTCAATGGTATGAGGATTAAGTAGTAAATTGCTCGACTTTTTTTCGGTTGTTAACAGCATGATTGAGCATTCCTAAGTAACAGGGAACTCAAGAAATATTAAAGGAAATCCTAGCCCAACCTTTTTAATTATAGATTTTGGATTGAACAAAATAACTCAATGAAACACCAAACAAATTACTTCAACTTCAAATCTGAATAATGACACCATTTTTAGTTGTGGATATCTCATTGTGTTAATGGCATGAACAAAGTTTGTCAGGTAAATCAAAATGCACAATGCAATATACATATATATACACACACACACACACACACACACACACAAAGGATTTTAGAGGTTATAAATGCAAGCAATTACGTGCACGATAATTGGAGGTGAGACTAGATGAAAACTTAAGTTACCTCTATTATGGTTCCAAGTTAAAAAAAAAAGAAAAAAAGGTTACCTTCGTTACGTAGATCTCGTGCGCTTCTGATCCCTGTGAAAAAGCCTTTATTCGAATGAGATATTGGCGACCGGAAACAACATGCCACCTCGCCATGGATGAAATTGCTTCAATCCCTTCCACAGGATGACCAGAAATAGAAAAAGGTGATATGTATAAAGATAGGAAATCTGGTATGACAACATTAAGTGATGACACTTGGATATGGCCTGTGACCCTTGTATCTTCAACTATGACATTTGTTACCCCCAAGTGTAGTGCACTTGTTAAACCCATCATCGAGTCCACCTTTGCAACCGAAGAGTTTGAAACTGACCATCGATGATGTGGAGATGGTAAATTTACCACTGCAAAAGCCCAATAAGTAAAGGTAGTAAGCAATCACTAGTAGTGGAGGCATAAATGAACAGTTCACACTACTTCAGATATGAGCCACCCTAAAGGATAGCTTCAAATTTTTTAACGAAACCGAGGCTAGAAAAGATTTTGATATACATAGTACTATAGTACAATTAAATTTAACATTCTAAACTAACATAGAATGTTTATTTCTTGTTAAGCACTTAGCTACTGAATTATATAGCGTACCACAAATAATAACAAAATAATGCTTCAAAAAGTGAACTTAAAGGTCAAATTTACCAATTTAGCCTCCATAGTAAAGAATCAAACTAGAAGTATTTGATTCAGCGTATCTTGTTCCTGAACAAGCTTTAAAAACATATCTAAAATACTACAAAAGATTTAAGTGCAGTTAAGTACTAAGAGGAATTTGATAAATGAACCTTGAGGATTGTTCCCACGGATTACTTTTAGGCTATAGCGAACAACAGCGCCAATGAGGACGAAAACCGGTGAGGGAGGTTCAATTGACATCGCTTCTGCCACGGTTAGAATGATCTTGTCCGCCATATGCTCAACTGTTGGCTCAAACAAATTCACGGAAACAATCTCATGCCCAATTTCAACTCCTTTTACAACATAAAGATCTGAAAACACACCCTGCATCACAAATTGAAGACAGTAGTTAGACGAAATTAGGGTTAAAACGAATATAATGTACCTCAATTATTATTGTCCAATATCACCAATCATACACTATCTTCAAGTTTTATCTGCTTATCTAAGTCTCCGCAAAACCCGCCACAGTCACTAAGGGGAGACTCCTTCAAAGGAACATGAACGAGGTGATGAGGCAATCCATTGGTTTCGGGCATCAGCTGCCACAAGAACTGTAAGCCCACCAGCGACGAAAACACATTTTCTGCAAACAAACAAACAAACAATGGAATCCCATACCCGAATTCGGAGCTTAAACGTCGAAAACACATCAACAAGCCAAATGGGATCACTAGCATTGCAGAAATACCTTCGCTATCAAAAGCGCGGACACGGAGAGTGGCAAGCCCGTCTAGATCAAGTTTGACAGAGTTATGAAATATCTGGATCCTAGAGAACTTGTCAATGAAAACTTTGCAGCGGATAACGGTTCCAGTACGGACATCAGCAGCATAAACAGCCGTCTCCTTTCGACCGCTATACGGCGCAATGGACCGCAGCCGTGCACTCGTTGAACAATGGTCACTCGAATTATATTCCGGTATAACGGACAGAATGTCATGATGATCCCAAGACCTATTCAATTTTATTTATTTTTTTTTAAAACAGCATAAACCAAAAAACGAACAATATCAACGGTCAAGTACCAAAAACACACCAATCAATTAAAACAGAGCAAGCTTAAAAATTAGAATAATTAGAGAGTTTATTAATCGATTTGATAAAATCCAGTGTGCGAGGGTGTATATAAGCGTAGTGTGGTCTATGCCATACCATTTGAAGCAACCGTCACTACCCTGAAGCCGACACTCCACAGGATGAGTCATCCTGGGAGGTAGGAGAATATTCACATCAGCAATGTGCGGACCAGACGCCGAATGCGACGCCGTTTCGCTTTGCCTCGCAAAGAACAGAAGAAGAAGAAGAAAATCTAGCAATACGGCGACGTTTAACATCTTCAGAGAGCATGAAACTCGTTCAGAAAGCTTTTCATGGCAATGGTTATGGGCTGTGTGTCTGAAGAAATCAAGAGATGAGGGTTTAGGGTTTTGAGTGGTACTAGTACTACTACTGCTAGTACTACTGAAGGAATAACTTCTAGTCAAAGTGGTGACCTACGCGTGGCAAATAGTGATTGGAGGGTGAGGGTTTTTGAACTGTCGCGGACTCAGGTTAGTCTTTGCGGGACATTTTGGCGATGATCCAGAGCGCTCATGTGCTCCGCAACAGCTTCGTGTTGTGTAAAGTCGGTTCTGTAAAAAGGTTGAATCAATCAAGAAAGTGTCGCTGAGTCTTGACTCTTGAAAGCGCCACTTATAAACGGCGTATCCGAATAAAGCCGTTGTAGATCGCGCCGTCAGGACGCTAATGTCCTCGGCTGAAATTTCAATAATACCGCAACGAATTAGAATTACAATTTTGCAGAATGGGATATTATTATTTGGGCGGTTCTACAGTAGGACTACGTCCCTACGTAGGATCCTGTCTATCCGTTGGATGAGAATCTGTGTATAAATAGATTCTCCACAGATTCCCGTTATTCTTCACAGATTCCCATCCAACGGCGTATAAAGGATGACCCTACGTAGGGACGCCCCCACTGTAGCCCTCCCCTTATTATTTTTATAATTTTGATATTTTCATATTTTGTTCAAATTATATATTATAATTTGATTATTATCAATATTGACCTTTATATTTAAAATCTGTTATAAATGTATATCCTGACACTGATTTAAAACAATTAATTTACTAAAATGATTTTATAAACTTATTCACGGATCAATTTTTATACAGTTTATTTTAATTATTTAAACAACATCTTGATAAATTAACTATTATAAATTGGTGTCATGAAATTAATTTGTAACAAATTTTAAATCTAATGGTCAATGTTGATAATAACCAAAACATAAGATATAAATTGAATAAAATATCAAAATACAAAGCATAAAAGTGATACTATCCCGTTTGTAAAATTTGACATTTAGGAGAATTATAGTGTAAGAAGGGCAAAATCTCTCTTACCCATAGAAGCACTTCTTAAACTCTCGGATTAAATCAAATGGATGATATAACAGAAGTTTTATGAATACCCTAGCACACACAAATATTTTATCTCATCTTCAACCCATGATTCACGTTCTAACAGTAGAGAGAGAGAGAGAGGAAAAAAAAAAAAGCTGCAACTCTAAACAAAGAAAAATTATGAACTCAAGAGATCAAAGAAGAATTTAGAAAATAGAAAAAATAAATAATCAAAACAATAATTTTAATTCAGTAATTTTCTCATTTACTTTTGGAAGTATGATAATTACAATGAAAGTCATAAACCAAAATGAAGAAGAAAGAAGAAGAAGAAGTCAGTGAATCTCATCGACGCAGTATCTCATAATCTGAAAAGAAAAATAAAAAATGTGAAAAAAAAAGTGATGCAATCGATTTCTTTAAATTGAACTGAGAAAATCTTATATGCTTACAATGTATAACTAAGGAAGTAACACCCAAAGATAATAAATAAAAACATGTCAACGTTTTTATTAGTTTGTTTCAAACAAAAACTTCTTGCTTGAAAACTAATTAATGAAATTAGTTTAAGCAAAAATCAAAAGAAAACTTATTTTGTATAAGAAAATACTTATTTTGTATAAGAAAATGTCTTGCATCCGTCCATTGTATGTAGATCGGATTAAAAAAATTTAATTGAAAATTATTTCAATTTTTCAAAATATTTCATCTGAATATGGATGATAAATTAAAGCCTACATGTATTTAGGTGTTTGATTCATTCCTTAGCCTGCATATTCTTAAATTATAAAATTACTTAATTAATGTTGCTTTGATTACTAGTGTTTTCTATTTCTATCCTCTTCAATATTTTTTTTGAGTAAATTAATCTTTGGTCACTTTGAATCCTCAGTCTTTCTTTGTTTAGAGTTTCAATATTTTTTCCCCTACTTTTAAAAGGTGAAGATGAATCATAGCTGACGATGAATATAGCATTATCATGTGTGCTAAGAGACATATTAACTTATATTATGTTGTCCCTTTGATTTAATCTGTATGTCTAAAAAGTACTCCTACGGGTAAAAGGAATTTTGCTCCTCTTATACTAGAATTCTCTAAAAAATACTAAATCAAAGAGTCATGAAAAAAAATAATGAAAAATTATAGCCGGTTTTTCTTTCATTTCTCATAAGGGTAGCTTTGGAACACATTTATATCTCACTAAAAAATTATAGAAAAAATAAAAAATTATCTTTAAAAGGTCAATTTTAAAAATACTAGTAAAAGGATGATTGGCAGCTTCTTTTAGCAAACTGATCGAATTGAGCTCATTTCCCTCGCCAAGTTTTTATGTTCGCACACTTCTAGCCTAGGATATAAATTTTTCTCCCATCATAAGGGCATAAATACACAACTTTAGATATAAATCTGATAGATGAGATGAAATTGAATGGGCCCAAATGATATATGATACGCTATATCAGATAAATTAAACAATATTTATTTATTCTTTTGAAAATTATTACTAAAATATCCTATGTTTTAAAAAAATGTGAAAAAAAAACTTTGTATTTTTTGAAATTCAAAATGAGTACCTTTTATTTAAGAGAAATTATCATTAAAATACCCCATGCCCCATGTCTTAAAAAAGTGTGAAAAATCCCTTGTATTATTAAAAATTCAAAATAAATACATTCTATTTGAATTATCATATCATTTGCTACTTTTGACTTGTCAAAAAACTTCAAAAAAATTAGTAAAATTAACATTTTATCATTTATTATATTATTTTAAGGCACATACCACACTTGAAAATAAAAGAAGAGAGAACACGTACAGTCTAAAATCTTTTTAAAAAAAAAAGAAAAATAAAAAAACTCTTCCTTCCCAAATCCAAAGAAGAACAAAAAATATAAAATTTTGATATTTCGAAAGTGACAAAAAACCCTTCTCTCCGTAGTTGCAACGCAGATCTAAAAAAGAAAAAATATTAAAATTTCTAAAAAATTATATATATATATATATTATAAATATTAAAATTTGTGTTGTGTAAGATACAACTATTTTTATGTGGTCCAGTGAACAATTCTTAACCGATCACATTGCACTAATTGTGATCTCATGAGGAAATTATTTTAGGATAGCCATTTCATAGCTCAAAACTTAGTACCTGTTCAAGTCCAAACTTTCATTGCAAAATGTCCAATCCAATTACCCGTTAGAATATTATATCGAAAATGCCCATAAAGTACTCCGAAGCCCTTTCCCTCAGGCATCTAATATTTTCTCGCCATTTTCTCTCGCTCCCAAATTTTTCTTGCCACCTTCCCTCACTTTCTCAAACATAATTCGAAGATTTCAGTTCCAATTTTCTTTCTCCCTGAAAATCATCTCTTCAGAAAAATCTCTCTCTATAAAATCCCCTCTCTCTCTCTCTCTCCACAAAATCGCGAAAAAATTCTTACCAAAAAAATTATATATACCGAGAAGTCGAAGCAAAAAATCAAAAACACAATCTGAAATAACTCAATCCAAAAATTTATTATTCCAAACTAATTGAAGTTTAGATTGTAAGAATCAAAGTTACAGTTCAAACTTCCGAAAGGTATATATACACTACTTTCCAAATATATGTAGATATATATAGATTTATATGCATGTTGAGAAGTAGATAGCTTACATTATCTGCTTAATTTTCTGGGAATTCATTGAAATAAATTAGAGTTTCGGCATAAATTCTAAGATATTGTGTACATACATGCGCAATTTTGTTACAATCTCCAATAAGTCTGTGGTTGATTTGATTTTTGCTTAAATGGCTTTAATAGAAATAGCATTTTGACTATTTTATGGTAAATGTATAGATTAGAGAATTACATACTAAGCCTTTGATAAAATGCCCGAAAGAAAGTGGTATTTTTTTAAAAGTGATATATTTTTCTAATTAAAATGTGTATTTTCAAACAATTTTAAAATCCAGAATTTTTTAATTTTTTTTAAACTTTTACCATAAAAAATCTAATTTCCTAGCTTTTATAAAGTACAACAGTTTTACAATACGAAGGCCTAAACCACTTTTTTTCTCATAGTTGTTTCTTGCTCATAGCACAACTGTAGTACAACACAACAATACCAAACTGACTTTTAACATAGGATATCAAACTAGTCTTTAATATAGGTTTTACCTTTTATTTTTAATCAATTAATGTGGTAAGTTGCATTTTTTTATTTTTTGAGATGTGGTAAGTACCCTTTTTGTTCCATAAACTTATGGAAACTTTAAAGATGAGATAAATGACCTTATTAGTCCCTAAACTATGAGAACAATCTCACTTTAACCTTTAAACTTTAAATTACGTCATTTTGGTCCTTAAACTATTAAATAAGTGTCATTTTAGTCCTAAATGTTATATATTTCGTTTTATTCTTAACCTTAACAAAATAAGTATATAAGACATTTTTTTATTCGTTGTACTTATTTCATATCCGGAAGCATAGTCCAGCACTATAAAGAGATTAGAACATGAATTGAGACAGTTTAAAAATGACTGCTTAAATAAAAGTTAGTTACACATTGGATAACAATGTAATGTATAACTGTCCAAAATGTAATATTTTATTAAAATCACTAGTACAAAATGAGAAGTACAACTCATGTGCTCATTCTGATAAGAATCAAATAAACTGTATAGTAAAAAAAACTAAATAAAATATTTTAATAGTTTAAGGGCTAATACACGCAATTTAAAGTTCAAAGACCAAAATGAGATTTTCTCCTTAGTTCAAGAACTAATGAAGTCATTTATCCTTAAAGATATTATGATAACTTCTATAAAAATATATTGTATGTTATTATGAGGAATATTTGGCTTATATAGGAAAAGATTATGGTTAATGGCACAAATGGTCTCTAAATTATCTAAATTATAGTAATTTGGTCCTCAAAATTCTATTTATAGCAATTAATATAATTTGGGAGAAATATAGGTGGTCCAAAATTCTATTTATAGCAATTAAGATAATTTGGGAGAAATTTAGATGGATGACCAAGATTTTAAATTTGATTAAGTAGATGTCCACTTTTAAAATTTTTTAGCTAAATGTCCATGTATATATATTTTTATTCTTGATATATACACATATCTACGAATTTTAGTTACTATACTGAAATACACTGGGTGTATAATTTTTTATACTTGGTATATATGCTTATATACCAAACATTTTGCTATAACATTTGACAAATCGATATTTACTGAAATTAGGCCTAAAATTTGGTCAAATTTATATAAGCTCCGTAATTTCGTCCCTAAACTCCCTAAACTCTCTAGAAGCTTACAACATCTTGAAATTCTTGGTTTAATTTGTTTTAATTTGCTAGCTGTATTATTTCTTTTTGCGGTGATCATTTTCGAATGAGTGCCTTATAATTAAATTGTTTCGTTGTCTAAAGCGATTTTAATGTTAATGTTGATCATCAATTAACAATATTAAAGTGGCCAAAAGAGACAAAATTGCAAACAGAATTGAGCTAGGGAGATTATTTTGAGCCCAACTCCGGCTGTCAAAGTCTCTTCTGACACCGATTTCGTTGATGGGAGTCATCTACCAGAATCCAGCAGCGTTTTATTGGTAACAACTGTCGAATTTTTTGGCACACCCCCTGTGTATGTAGGCACATGGTCCCGTTTTCCTAGAAGTGAACATCCGACCATTTGGATTATAGTTCATTATCTCTGTTTTTTTCCTCAGAAATTTAATATACAAATATAATCCAATACNGAACATATTTTAAAATATATATTATATGTCAAATTTATAATTAAAAATATAAACTGTGGTAAACATTTTTATTATAAATGTATGTCGTTCATATTTTATATTTAAAATGTGTACATCACGAATATAATTTACATTATAAATGTGGGCCACTTATATTTTGAATATGAAATATGGACTATAAAAATAAGTATTTATGAAAATTAGTTTTAAAAATGGATATCAGGCGTAAATTTCACCTTTTTTTTTTTGGCTTGAAAATCTGTACCTAGCTTATAGATTTTATTTTATTTTGTTTTCTTTTTTGAAATGGTTAGCTTATAGATTTCGTTTGGTAGTACATGATTAAAATTTAATATGCATTCGAGAGTTTCTTATATACCTTGCTTTTTATGATATGCAGGAGCTGTGTTGAGATGGAAAAGGTTTAAAGTGTGTGTATCCTTACGGTGAACCCCTATTTGCTCATGTTGGGCCCACTACAGGAACGTATACTAATAATACTATTGACGGTCTTTTAAAAAAAATAAAATTGTGAATTAGCTTCATTGAAAAAGAGCAGTGCTCAAAAAAAGGAAACAATGCGAGGACTTTGTCGGAGATATCACTTCAAAGAATATCAAAATAATTGAGAAATAATAACAGGAAATAGAAACTAATCTCACAACAAAATAATTTAAGTGGAAAACTCTCAAATCGGATAAAAATCACTGTCTCTCAAAAAAGAATTTCACTATATAAAAAATTTCTACAATCATATAGATTTCCCTCTTTTCTACCCAATGATCCTAATACACCAAGTATTTTCTTACAAGTATTCTCTCACTCACACCTTACACCGCCACTCTTTGAAACCTCCTTTTTCACAAAAAAACTCTATTCTCTTTGAAAGGAGAAACAAAGAGAAAAGGAATGATTTAATTAGAAAAGAGAACTTAAAATGCTTCTAATTTTTGGAATGAAGAAGATGTAGAAATAAAGCATCTATTTATAGGTTAGGCTTACCAATCCTTCACCAACCTCCACGCAGTTTGAAGCGGTTTGCACACCATTTAAGTATTCACATGTATATGTTCACATGTCTTCACATATATATATTCATATCTGTTCACTTGTATTCATACATATCTGTTTACATATATATTCACGTGTGTTTACACAGATATATTTATTTTTGTTCACACATGTTCACATACTCACTTGGGTCCATACAAAATAGAGAAAAAGGCAAAAGATTACAGTTAATAAAACCAACAACATTCATATCAGGGCAACATTTGGCAAGGTTATGAGATGGAGTTTGGAAACCAATAACATTCACCCGAGTTCATACTATTGAAGGTCTTTTCATTAAAGAGATGGAATTTGGAAACCACAGCACCTTCCTTACTGACGAAGTTCATGCCTACTTCATGCCCCTCAGCGTGAAGCATGTTAGAGATAGACTACCCAAACGACATACGCAACCCAAAACCGACAAAACACTATATATCAGATTATTGAGGAATATTTCCCAAAATCGTTCTGGAACAAGGGTTGAGGAACTGATCATTCTATGATCTCTTGTCAAGAATGGGGGAGTCTTTTTCTTTCCTAGCTTATAACATTACTATATATCAATAAAATGAACTATTTCCAATTAAAATTACCATTATGGTCACGATTCCGAATGGTAAAACTAGTACTCCTACCAGTGCCCAAGATGAGACAATTGTGGGAAATGCGAAAGCACAGTTTTCAGGTTTTGTTGAACATTCTATGGAGACTCGCAGAAGAATAACTCGCAAAAATGCCCATAAAGAGAGCCAGAGTAGGAGTACAGCTACCATGAAACCACAGGTTCAGAAGCCGGGGCGAGGAATGCAAAAATAAAGGAAGTCACATTGGTCCGAAAAATCTGAACACCAATCCCAACATGTACACAAAGTAAATCTGAGTTTGATGGAGGCCTAAAAACATCACCATGTATAGTTTTTCATCCATTCTCTTCTGCAGCGTCTTCTAGTAAGATCTCCAATTGGTTGAACTGGCAGATTTCTTTGTGAAGTGTTCGCGATATGATAATAGCTATCACGACGGCCATGACAATAATACATACCTAAGAATTAATTGAAATATATTGACGCAAGTTGGTCAGCCATGATCAGAAGATAACAACGCAAGGCAAAAGGTGAAAAGTCGAAAGGTCCTTACTCAATATAGGATTTACCATTTTTTTCAAAATAATAGTAATAAGAAAAATGCTAGCAACACTCTCTTTTACATTCTCTTTTGCACACTCTTAGATTCACTATTTGACACATAGATTTCACTATAGTTTAGTGTATTATTAAAATATTAATCTGAATAATGGAATTCATGTATCAGACTATAAAACTGGAGAGTGTAAAAAAGAGTGAGAAAAAGAGTGTATTTAGCATTCCTCTAATAATAATAGGAGTTAATTTGAGGATACCAAAAACTTATACTTGACATTATTTTTAGCCACATAACTTTAAATGGTATAAATCTCACGTTAAAATAAGTAATAATTGAAATGCCTATCACATCGT
>JXTC01000531.1:95867-204533 GCA_002914845.1 Trema orientale | reverse complement strand
TATATATATGACCTATGTGATATTAATAAAATTAATATTGTATTTATCAATATTAATTAAATAGTTTAATAATATTAAGTGTATTTAAATTCCTATTGGTTAATGAAGAGTTGTAATTCTTCAAAACAATGTAACTCTTATGAAGAGACATATCTAATGGAATATATGTCCTAAGAGTTGTAACTCTTAGAAAACAATATAACTCTTCATGAACAGACATATCTGATGGAAAATATGTCTTAAAGTATTTAAATAGAATCTGGTCCTCTCTCCAACCATTATCAGAATTATACATATTCCATGACTAAACGTATTATTTTTAAGTATAGAGGGTTAAGGGAGAGAAACTCAGAATTCTATATCAAAACTGGTTGGCAGTTAAAGTTCTATTGCGATGGATTCAGGTATGTCTGTTGCATATATTTTATTGTGAAAATTATGAGTTCTAAGATTATTTGGAATTATTGATTATATGCATAATAGGGTTTTGCATAATTAAGAAAAACTTACACTGTTACCTTAGAGAGAAAAGTGCCTATCAAAGTAGTCATGACTAGTTTTTCTTTTCTTTCTTTCTTTCTTTTTTTTTTTTTTCTGAAATGGAGTCATGACTAGTTTTATTTGCATATATAATTACTTCAAAATCAAAATGGTCTTGATAGCAACTGTTGTTAGTATTAAGTTTACAATCAGTCATCAAATTCATTTCTATAGCATACATATCTTTGACCAGGTAATGTGATCTTAAATAGTATTAGTAACTTAAGGTCATTCATATGAATGTGATAGTTGTTAGCTTCTCTGCCATTAACATTCACCTAGATTAAAATTTTCAACTGTAATATGTTAAAGAGTGTTCCACCATCAATATAAGTTTCTTCCCTTTGTTCCCTACTTCAAAGTCTGAAGTCATTTTTCTATATTTTCTTATAAATTGAATAATGCAGCTGTTTTTTTTTTTCCCCCCTCAAAGTGAAGCTTAATTAATAATCACTATTTACTATAAATTTAAAAGAAAATGACACATATACTACCAAAATTTGAACATCTAACCCTCAAACTCACACACACATCCCTCGAGCCTAGATCAACTGAGTTAGCCCAGTTGGCGCTTCTGCTGCTGTCTTTTATCACTGTATATGCAAAGCATTTATTGAACCCGAATGGAACTGAGGCCCAGTGCGGTTGGCGAGTTTGGCAACCCGAAGCCCAACGGGTCCGAAGAGGGTTCAGGCTCCGCATACCCGAACTAACCCAACCCGACCCGCACTAGTAATTTAAAAAAGAAAAAGAAAAAGAAAAGTAAAAATATATATATATATATACATTTATATATTCATTATTTCATTGGTAAGAAACCTAGGCACAACTTGTCTCTGCCGCGTCCTCTCTCTATTTTCTCTCATCTCTCAATTCTCACACGAACCCAACCACCTACTAAGCCAAAAATGGAGAATTAAAAATCTCCCATAGTTCTTCTCACTTTCTCTCCTTTCATTCCTTCCCTACCTCCATTTAAATTTTCGTTGAATTTGAGTATTGTTTTCCTAAGAATATCCTAATCTCCCAAATCCAAAGTTCTCTCCCAAAGCGCTTTATTTTACTGGATTTGAGAGCATCTATCACAAAAGTAAGCATTTCTTTCCCTTTTCCTTGATTTTTCTTTGTTTTTTTTTTTTTTTTTCAGATTCTGGTTATGTTGCACTTAAGGTTTTTTTTTCCCTTTGGCATCACACCACTCCACGTTTAAGTTTTTTTTTTCCTTTTTTTTTTTTTTTAATTTAACGTTATGGTTCATTGAATAATTTTTCTCCAATGGTGTCACTGACTTAACTCTTTTGTCGTTGGCTTGGAGGTTGTTGTTCCTCACATTGAAGCTTTGGTTATCGCTTGGTTGTTTGCTGGAGTGGAAGGCTGGAATTGGAAGCTAAGGACGCCGGTCAGTATGTTTCTCTGGAACTTTTTTTTTTCCGTTTCTGATCTGGTTGTTTAGTTCTGTTCTAGTGTTCTGTTTGGTGTGATTTATTCTACTAGTTATTCTACTGTTGTTGAAAAATTAGACTTAGAGTCTGTTTTGGTGTTTGGCTTCCTATTTTAGCTATTATTTTTTACTTATAAAATTTACTAGTTTTTATTTGTGAAATATCAATTTTTTTTCTCTTGTAGTTAATTTTCATAATTTGTCTATTTAAACGTAAAATGTGTTTAGTTGGTTGTAAAAGTGGTCTAATTTGTCTGGTTGTAAAAGCGCTTTCTTAATATGTTGTGTTTTTCTATTGTTGATTAGATTATTTTGCTGCATTTTTCCTGCTGTGAATATTATTTGTTTATTTTTTTTATTTTTTTTTTTGTTGTTTATGGTTTGTTTGGGGATAATGGAGAAATTTCTTACACCCGTATCCACACCTAGCTAGTTAGGTTAAGTCAACGACCCTCCCCTCACTAAAACAACGCCTGAACCACCTGTTACCAACACCGAAAAGCTCCAGTTGAGCTTAAGTCACCCAAAAAGGAATCCAAAGAGGATAAACCAACCTCCAACCTCACTAAGAAAAAGCCAAATAGAAATTACCTGAAGAGGTAATATTACCTGTACATTTGGGAAAGGATTACCAGTAAACATGCAGTGCTAATTCTGAAATATAAAGCATATAAAATCAAATCTTCAAAAGAAAGAGTCCGCAACATCAATTAATCAATAAATAGTAAGAGAGTGATAAGACCACCTGTCTGTTATCATGTCCAAAACAGCACCAAATGTAGAAACTAAAATAGGGAAGAAAACGAGATGCTACGTTCTAGACGTTGTCAAAAATTAACTACTAGTTGTTGCTCTATAATGTAGACAAAGATATAGATCCACAAATTGAAAATATTATTACACTTGTATAGTTGGTGATAAAATACAACTTAATTAATTACCTTGGTTGAATTTGTGAGCAACCCAACCGTCTATGCCATCACACACGGCTAAAAAAAGTAAATTTAATTGTATAAAACTTTTTATGTGCAGGTGCTTAAGAAAATAAAATTGAAACTAAAAACTCGTAAAAACTATTTCTTACCTAAAGAAATAGAGAAAAGAGAAAGCTTTTTGTTGGAGAAGCATATGGCAAAGGCAAAGCAGTTCATAAGAATCCTTATGTATCCTGCACCGTTTATGAAGAAAATCAATCAATTAACTAAATTTATAGATTTATGGCAAGGGATAACGGTCAATATCAATAAGAATTTGGGTGCCTTTCATGGTTGTGATCCTAATATATATGATCATATTAAGTAGGGTGTCTCAAAAACCTATATTCATCTACTAAAACTGCAAGAAACAACATACTGGATTAATCACTCAAAAAAATGCTCCTCCGTCTACTAAAAATTCACACCATAATCCATTCCAATGAAGCATAAATTTCCAAAAAGAAAAATTCAAACAAATTAATCAGCAAAATGCTTCTCATAAGTAGAAAACTCATTGAGGTATCAAAAGCTATAATCAAAATGAAGAAATGACCACAAATTATCAATAAGAACAGCTTATAGATTCAATTTTAATCACAAAACAGAAACCGCAAAAATGGTTCGTCATATTGTATGCGGAATCCTGAGTTGGAACAACGTGATCTCACTCACAACAGATGGGGACCCTATTTGGGGACGTGACAGGATCTGCGAAGAGACTGAGTACTGGTATGAGAGAGAAGCTAAAACTCAACACGAATACGAATACAGACGTGAATATTATATATGTGTATATATATATAGATATAGATAGATACTTTGAAGCAGAGAAGGGCATAAGCCAGAAGGAAGGGAAGAGTTTTCGACGCGACTTCTTGATGTTACTTTCATCTAGTTCTTTTCTTTTCTTGAGCTCAACCTCAACTTTTATAGATTCAAAATTTCTGCACCAAATAATTTTATGTTCTTAAAATGACCTCAAAAAAGTAAGGAATTATGTTCCAACCACGTTTTTTTAATTATGTTTGAATGGGCCATTTTCCCTTTAGAGTTTAGACACCCTTTTTATTCTTATTGTTTCTTTTTCACACGTCTTAAATGTGTGCAGCGAGGACCAAAATCACATTTTCAGATTTCACAATATCTCACTAATATTAATGAAGTTACAGTTTGTAACAAGAAGTTTATTTAAAAAATGGTTAATTACATTTTTATATCTTGCATTTTGATAGTTTGTTCAGTTTATATATTGTGTTTTGGTTATTATCAACATTGATCTTTAGATTTAGAAATTGTAACAAATTCATAGAGGATCAAATACCAATTTTAACCAATATGTTTACCAAAAATACCATTTAAAGTTTAAATATATATTTGAAAAGATATCTAAAATTAATAAATACGTTTATAAATTATATTTAACAAATAGGTTCTGTTTTGTGATTAAATTTGAATCTATAACTTGTTCTTATATATAATTTGTGGTCATTTTCTTCATTTTGATTATAGCTTTTGACTGAGTTTTCTACTTATGAGAAACATTTTGCTAATTAATTTGTTTGAATTTTTCTTAGAATTTTATGCTTCAATGAAATGGATTATGGAGTGATTTTTAGCAGGTGGAGGGACATAATTTGAGTGGTTAATACAATGTGTTGTTTCACGCAGTTTTGAGCCCACGGAGGAAGTTTCAATGGCTGGAAAGTCTGTTCCGAAACCAACAATGCTATCTGTATACCTTTATTACCCCAATATCATTGGTGGGTTTTGAAATGTTTTTGTTTTGTTCATGTTTGTGCTATATATCTTACAATTTACTTGTATCAAATGCACCATTTGGCTGCTTAGGAATAGGGATTACGGAAAGAAATGAACTTGTGTAATTCCGCTCTCTAGCAAATTTATTTTAAATTGTAAATACAAACATATTACTTGTGGTTCTCATTTCTTGACCTTGTTTTTTAGCCCTTCATAAATATTTTGTGGATGTGACTTAGTATGATCGTATATATAAGGGTCCGTTTAGCTTCAGATTACAGTAACTTAAGGACTTGTTTTCTTGAAGTTATTATGAAGATAGGTTTTTGAAACATCCTACTTAATATGATCATATATATTAGGATCACAACCATGATAGGCACCTAAATTCCAATTGATATTGACTGCTGTGACATTCAGATGATTTTTTAAGAAGTGGTTTTTAAGAAAGACCCCTGATTGAACCACTAGAACATTAAATGAGTTACCCCTTGCCATAAATCCTATAAATTTAGTTAATTGATTGATTTTCTTCATAACCGGGTGCAGGATACATAAGGATTCTTATGAACTGTGTTGCCTTTGCCATATGCTTCTCCAACAAAAAGCTTTTCTCTGTTCTCTATTTCCTTAGGTAAGAAATGTATTTGAGGAGTTTTTAGTTTCGAATTTATTTTCTTAAGCACCTGCACATAGAAATTTTATATGATTAAATATATTTTTTTCAGCTTTGTGTGTGATGGCATAGATGGTTGGGTTGCTCGCAAATTCAATCAAGGTAATTAATTAAGTTGTACTTTATCACCAGTTATAGTAGTGTAATATTTTTAATTTGTGGATCTATATCTTTGTCTACATTATAGAGTAACAACTAGTGGTTAATTTTCGACAATGTCTAGAACGTTGCAGCTAATTGTCTTCGTTTATCTTCCCTATTTTAGTTTCTACATTTGGAGCCGTTTTGGACATGATAACAGACAGGTGGTCTTATCACTCTCTTACTATTTATTGATTAATTGATGTTGTGGACTCTTTCTTTTGAAGTTTTGATTTTATATGCTTTATATTTCAGGATTAGCACTGCTTGTCTATTGGTAATCCTTTCCCAAGTGTACAGGTAATATTACCTCTTCGTGCTCTTCATATTCATTGGAGTTTCTATAATTTATGTAAGGTTTGCAAGGTTTTTGTTTGGTGTTTAATGTAGGCCTGGCTTGGTTTTCCTCTCATTGCTTGCCTTAGATATTAGCAGCCACTGGTTGCAGATGTTCAGGTATTTTTCTCTTGTTCTTTTGTTTATTATTTAGTTTTTGAATTGTGTCCTCGGGAAGACTTTTTCTTCACTTGAGTCTCTGATGCTTTTAATTGCAGTACTTTCTTGTCGGGCAAGGTTAGTCATAAAGATGTAAAGGACAGCACTAGTTGGCTTTTCAAGTTATATTATGGAAATCGGATGTTTATGGCTTACTGTTGTGTGGCATGTGAGGTAATTTGCTTTGTCTATATCCGTAAAGGCAGTTTTTTCTTTAACTGCAATGATTTTCTCAACCTGACTAATTAAGCTGTGCAGGTTCTGTATATATTGTTGTTTCTTCTTGCGAAGAGCCAAACTGAGAATTTGACGAGTGTAAGTGCTCACATCATCATTGACTAATGTTTTGCATGTGTGTTAGGAAGATTTTGCTACTATCTTGATTTCTATCTTCTTCCTTCAGGTTTTAGTCGGTTCAGCAAAACAGAATATGCTGCTTTCTATTCTACTTGGCTTAAGTTTATTTGGATGGGCAGTCAAGCAAGCTGTTAATGTTATACAGGTAATGACTGATACTCTTGTTAAAAATAGAAGGGCAATGACTAATATTTGAGAGTTTGTGGACTTTATTAGGACTATTAATCCTATATTTAAACAAGATTCAGAGATGGAATGTTATATTTCAATTACAATCAGCTCAATCATTTGAATAATCTATTTTGTTGGAAGTCTACATTTTAATAATTGTTCTTAATCCGTTTGCTATAAAATTCAGTTGAAGACTGCAGCCGATGCGTGTGTCCTTTATGATGTCGAGAAACAGCAGAAGCGCTAACGAATATGAATTTCCTATACAATCCAAGCGGCATCCCGTGTCCATACCCTGTTGCCCCCTTGTTCCCACTCCAGTTTCCATCTTAACATTGTAGTAGATGGGTTTGCTACTAGCGATGGTAACAGGGGTAGAGAAAAAAAGGATTACAATTTCATGACATGTTTATCTTTGTTGGATTTTCAAATTTTCCCCCTCTTTTCCCTTTTCGGGGGTGTGTATATCGTTTATTAATTTATTATTTGGGATTTGTGCATTGGTTATAACTCTTTTTTTTCGCTGGAAAAAAAATGAGGACGAGGAGCAACAAGGGATGGCTAACTCTCTACCGAGACTTGACCTTGATAGCACCGAATCTCGTCAACTACTGAGGACCTTATAATAATGAGTCTTACCCCACTAGACGATGAAGAGCATTACTTAGGCCTCAACCAAGTGTCTAGTTGGATTAGTTGACTAATGTATGCAGTTCAACGGGATGGGCCCCTCGATCAATTTAACTCACACAGAGACTTGGCAGAGTTAACGGCAGGTGAAACATTTGCAGAAAAACCTTGCCCCATAAGGTTTGATCCCGTGACTTCCTGGCTATAGTCCTCTAATCAGTTGAACTACCGGTGGTGTGCGTTGGTTATAACTTGTATGTTTGACATGTTACCCCAGAAATTTTTGCATTAATGATTTTAGTTACTATGGATAATTTTTTCGTCCCTTCACATGCGATAATTGGAAGTTAAATGTGTATTATTGCGAATCTGCAAGGGAGATTTATTTATTCTTAGAGCCACGATTTCTACTCACGAACTCGACGTACTTTGGCTTCAGATGTTTGTTGCGTCGATTGCACCAACAGCTACAGTATTCGTCGTGGGCAATCTCAGCCTTTTTCCCATCAGCCTGGGAATTTTGCATACTCTGAAAAGCACAAAGAACTATCCTGTTCATATCGAAAAGAGGATGTCACGACTTAAACACTGATATAATAAAAAGTCATGCATCCTTGCATATGGCTTTAATAACCCACAAAAAGAGATTCGACAGAGATTTTTGGACCAAAGCAAAAACCAATATCAAAGATCGCTCAGATGATTTTTGATTAGGCATGACTTAATACTAATAAGGAAAAATTATAAGACCAAGGAAATCATGATTACTTACATTTGGTAATACGAGATTCTAGTCCACCCACATCATTATAAACTGTGACTAGGTTGAGATTAATATACATTTTACTTGTTTTTCTGAATATTTGCCATATCCAACAATACAAATAAACCAAGACACAACACCAAAAAGCAAGCTAAACCCTTCACTTGAAGTTGCAACAAGTAGGTTCATATTCTGATGCCTACAAAGGAACAAATCCAATCACACACAGAAAACTAAAAACTCAAACCTCTGTTGAGAGGTGTATAAAATTGTAATGCTCAGCATCTCCGCCATCTCAAGCAAATTATGACAGACTTGATCAAGAAAAAGAAAACTGTCTCATAATTTGATTAAATCTATAACATAACATCTCATCAGAAGTCATCGTCGTCCTCTTCCGCTATATGTTTAGCAAGCTCTTGCTCCTGTTGTTGTCTCTCTCTCCGCTTCCCAGCACTTTCTTTCTCCTTGTGCGAATTTGGCGGAAACCGAAGTGCACAAACTGCTTCATTATGCAAGTTAAGAGAGAAAGCAATCCTTGTGTCAAACGCAGTTTGAGGCCTATTTGTAGAGTATATATCTCCGGTTTCCTTCGGCACCATCCATCCATTTGCATGGTCAAGAGTAGCATCAATTGCCCCATCTCGGATTGCCTTGGACACGATACTCTCAGAATCAGCAACAGGACTTGCGGAGTCCAATCTAAAGCTTCTTTGCAACATCAACTAGAGAAATCCGTGAATAAGAAATGCTAATGTTACGTAGTCAGTCCTTATCACATTATGGCACAACCTAACAATTGAATTGTGGGTTCGGTCCGAATTAAAAGTATTAGACAACTTCTCCGCAAAAGTTCCGAAGGCTTGCTTGGATTTACTTTTAGTTTTTTTGTTTAAATAAATTAAAAATAAAAATAAAAATTTTATTTTGATTTTCAATTTTTATTAAAAAAAAAAGCGTACTTAGCAAACTTTATTTTACTACTTATTTCCAAAAACAATAAAGTGTAAATAACGAGAAAGAAAGTCATATAGACTTATATTTGTGTATTACATACATATATGTATGTATGCACTTGTGTACAAATATTTGTATGTTCTTCTATTTTTGAAATTTGTTTAAAAAAAATAAAGGTATATTAGATATTTTTTGTTACCACTTTTTTTGAAATTTTTGGTAACAATTTTTAAAAGAAAAAAACAAAAACAAGGTTGCCAAGCAAAATTCCCAAAAAAAAAATCTATTTTTCTATTTAAAAAAAAAAAACAAAAAACAGAAAACAAAAATGAATCCAAATAAGTCCTAAAAAGCTCCAGGTCTCCAATTCGTACACCCTAGGAATACTAGCAATAGCCACTTTATTAACTTCTTTGTCAGGCACTCTATTTATTTATTGATACATATCATTTTCATTTTCCTTCATAGTTAAAATAGATGAGATGTCACTTGATTTTTTTATTTGAAAAAATAAATAGGACATGTGTCAATAGATAATGGTGGAATCTAATGAAAAGGTTGATAAAGGGGTTGTTATTAGTATTTTCTCAATGCATCACTTATATTTTAAGTGATATGTCATTTTTTAATTAGTGGGACAGAGAAAGACAAAGTAATTTCAGTCAAAATTTCCCAATCTCTTTCTCACATCAAAGACCTAATACGCCGCTAGTGTACATTGAGTTCATCGATATCTCCCTGTTCTCTAAATTTTTTTATCACGAATTTTCATATCTTTTTATTTTTCCTCTCCATGCTCTCTCTGCCTCAGTCTCAGTCTCCACCTCTGTCGGCTGAGCTGCATAATGATGAGGTATTTATGATATATATATAGATAGATTGCCAATCCGGTAGGTTTTTTTTTTTTTACCTATGTGTAGGTATTTTTTTTTTTAGCCATTAGATCATCATCCAATGGTGATCCAATGGCTAAAATGAGGTGCATGAAAAGACGTGCATCATTAATGCTTTTTCTCTCTCCTACTTTTTAATATAAAAAAATGTGCAAAAAAAATTTCTATTGGCCAAATTGATACCTATGCATAGGTAAAAAAAAAAAAATACTTACTGGATTGGTGCCCATATATATATAGTGTGTATTTTTTTAACTTATTTATAGATATTATTTTCTCCAATTAAAATTTTTTATACACGTCTTTTCATGGTAAAAAGTAGAGAGAGAAAATCATTAAATAATGTGTATTTATTGTTATTATTTTTTTTTTGATAATATTAAAAAAAAAAAGGAAAAGCACCACCGCCTTTGATGTTTTATCAAAAAAACCCAATACATTTTCATTTATATCATTAAACATTCAATTTGTATTTAATAGAATCGGACTCATATATTTAGTCAAAATTAGAACTTTAGTTTGTTAAGAAAGATAGTTTTACCTTTTAAACTCATAAAACATATATTAAAAATTGTAAATATTGAAATCAATTATTATTGTCTTTCTTTTGTAAAAAAAAAAAAAAAAAAGGTACTTTAAGTGAAAATAATAATTATTAAAAATAAAAAAATTTGTTATTCGTTTTCTTTTTAACATTTAATTGTTTTAAATAATTTAAACTCATTTTAGTTTCAATAATTATTATTTTCACGTAAAATGATTGAAAAAAGAAAGTAAAATGAGAATCTATTAATTCTTGTCATTCTCTTTTTTAAAAAAAAAATTGAATAATTTAAACCGTAGAAAAAAAAAAAGAAGAATAAAATGATAATCGTTTTTAACCTTTTGTCATTCTTTTTTTTTCTTTTTGAAATAATTTTGAATTGTTGAAACTCTTTTTATTTTTAATAATTATTATTTTCAATTAAAATATTTTTTTCAGAAAACATAAAGACAAAGGTAATTGATTTCAATACTTATTAGTTTTAATATATATTTTTATGAGTTTAAAGGGTAAAATTATCTTTTTAAATAAACTAAAGTTCCAATTTTGATTAAATATTTATGCCCAGTTTTATTTGATATGAAAACGCAAATTGAATGTTTAATTTGATATAAATGAAAATGTGTGGTTTTTTTTTTATAAAACACTAAATGTGATGTGTTTTTCCTGATATTAACCCTTGCAGTTTTTTTTCTAACTACTCCAATTATGGTAACCTTTAGATAATGATCCAACGGTTAAAAAGAATACTTATAATAAGTTAAAAAAAAAATACCTACTGGATTATGACCTATATATATATATAACAGATTTCTGTAGTGGTATCCATAATGTATCATCGACTTGCATGGCTTTATTTTATATTTGTTTATGAACCAGGATCCTGCTTATGATTCTAATGAAGAATTAGCGGAGCGGATGGGTTTGTACTTTTATTCCTTATTATTATTATTATTATTATTATTATTATTATTATTATTATTATTTTCCTAATACATAATGTAAAGAGAAATTTAGGTAGATGACCAATATTTTAAATTTGATTAAGTAGATATCCATTTTTTAAATTTTATAGCTAAATATTCAGGTGTATATATTTTTATATTTGGTAGATTTTTTTTAATTACTGTGCTGAAATGTACTAGGTATATGCTTTCTTATACTTGGTATATAAAGTTTTATACTTGGTATATAAGCATATATATCGGACATTTTGTTATAATATTTGACAAAGGGACATTTACTTAAATTGGGTCCAAAATTTAGTCATATTTCTATATGGCCCAATGTAAACCTCATTTTTTTTTTTTTGTCCTCTTATTTTGTTCGTACATCCTTTCTCTTATGTAGAGAGACTCTATGACGATAACGTTAATGCTATGCGAGTGGTTGCCAGGTACTTATATATTTGAATTAAATAAGAAGATGAGTACAGATTACACGTCGGTTTGCTGTTTAGTATAATTTGTAAAATAATACTGAAATTTCACATGCGATTAATTAAGTTAAAATTTTTATGTTGTTTTGGATGTGTGCAACAACATGTAAAGATTCTCATGCATATATTTCATTATTTTTAATCATAAGAGGACAGAACGCTTTAATTTCTTTATCAGTGGACCAAATAGCAAATTTGTATATGGTTAAGGGAAAGAAAAGGGAGAGGAGTAAAAAGCATATGAGGATTAATTCATTATCATCGCTTAGATATTAATTTTCTCATTCTAATTAAGCTCACTATTCTTTTTCACGAGTATCTTTCCCACTAGATTTCTATACTTAGGTACTTCTGTTCTTTATGAGAAATTCACTTGTAGTATAGCAAAAGAGTCCACCAATTGTAGGTCCATAAGACATTATTATTATTATTTTCATTTTTACTATGCCACCACCCCATGATAATATTATTCTCCTTGTTAAAACCTTCAGTGAGTTCTCAATTTGATATTATTCCCAAAACAATTGTAGGTCCATAAGACATTATTATTATTATTTTCATTTTTACTATGCCACCACCCCATGATAATATTATTCTCCTTGTTAAAACCTTCAGTGAGTTCTCAATTTGATATTATTCCCAAAATATTATGTATGTATTGTAATCCGCCTTCAAATTTAGGAATAAGTACAAAAATATACCCTCATGTTTGGGTGTTCCGCAATTTAAACTCTGAAGTTTGGAATCTGCAAAATGATATCCTGAGATTAAGAATTTTTGAAAATTAATACCCTGGACAGATTTTTTGACTAATTTTATGAACGAAAAAAACAATAATATGCTCAATTAAAACTAGATTAATCCATACTATTCATCTTTGAGGATATTATTGTATTTTATCAGTTAAAAATCAACACAGGATATTAATTTTCAGAAATTCGTAATCTCAGAGTATTATTTTGCGGAATCTATACTTCAGAATTTAAATTACAGAACATCGAAATATGAGGGTATTTTTTTATAATTATCCCTTAAATTTATTTATGAATCAGGGGTTTTATGTAGGTGAGTCAAATTATGGGGGATGTGAATTCGATACTGATGTGATTACTTTAGATAGCACCGAGAATTCTTTTGCACAACTTGCTTTGGAATTTGCAGTCGAGGATCTGAGGAAAAGCTATCTAAAGTTTTTTGTTTTGTTTAGTACAAAATGCATTAAATAGTTTTGTAATGCTGATTATTGATTTGTACCTTTTGCTTTAAATTAATTGGTTTCAAGGAGATAATGATCTTCGTTCTGTAGAACTTATCAGAGTCAACTCGCTAGGTGTATGGGGCATGATATATTACTTGACCTTCAAAGATTCAAATAGATGCTTCTACGAAGCGGAGGTTTACCTTGGACCTATGACTATGCGTAGAGAAGATCTGGAGGACAAAAGGTCGAATTTATTAGGTTTGCGCGACACTATCTTATGCCCAAATATCCTAAATGGTATAAGGATCTTGTACGGTTCCATAGGGAACAAGATGACTGAGGACCTAGAATTCCCTCCACCACCACCATCACATTAAATGCGTATATTTTTTTTTTTTTCGAAAAACGTGTATATTGTGTAATTAACATAGCCTTGGTGTTCTTTATTAATTGGGATTTGTACATTGGTTATAACTTATATGTTTGACATGTTACCCCAGAAAATTTTGCATAAATGCTTTAGTTAGTATGGATAGTTTTTTAATCCCTTCACATGCTGTAATTGGAAGTACAATGTGTATTATTGCGAATCTGCAAAGGAGATTTATTTTTAGCGTCACGATTTCTAATCGCAAAAATGATGTATCTCGAAGACTCCAACATGCAATTAATTAGGCTTAAAATAAATAATAAAATATTGGATAAGAAGAGAGAGAAACTTCGTCTTGCTCACCTCCATTAATTCATATAACCAATTTTAATAATCTGATCAAGAGCATGAGAGTGATTTTACTGTGTTTATCTGTATTTATTAAAAAAAAAAAAAAAAACATTCTTAGATTTGGTAAAAAAAACATATATGACTCACATTGAAAGCTTGAGAATCAATTTCTGAATTTTCTTTGAAGCTATTAAAAGGAAAAAAACTGGGTTTGCTTAATTTGTTCCTCGATATCCCTCTGGGCTTCATCATTTTTCCTACTTTGAAACGACCCAGATGAATGGGTGGCCGAAAATATTCCAGCTCATGAACCAATTTGTCACTTGAAAACAAAAGTTATATCTTACCATCCATCATATGATTCATATCCTAAGAAGCAACCACTGTGAATAAATAGCAAAGGGGTTGAACGATAAAAACGAAAATCCGGGAAATATAAACAGGAGATATCTGAGAAATCTTCACACAAGTGTTGTCAGTAAATTTGTCATCAACTTTCTCATGTCCTGAGCAGTTTTCCTGACCTTCTTCGACTTCATTCCGCCCATTTTGCTGCTTTGGTTCCTTAATAAAGTCTCTGTCAGGAGCTGCTTCTGCAGAAATAGACACCGGAGACAATCTATCTAACAGCGACATCGCCACAGCAATAATCATAATCTGGATGCCCCTCAAGCTCATATACACTCACAACCTCCTCTTTGTCAAACTCTCTAGGATCTTCTGGTCTGAAAACGGGTTTTAGCCACTTTATACACAAGCAGCAAGCTGTCTTCTCTTTAGCATTAGCACTTCTCACAACTCCAACACGCCTAGCTTCACAAGCATATATCTTCAGTGTCATCAGAGGCCTTCTCCACCACATACTGTTGAGCAACAAAATCATCATGATCACCTGGACCATCAATCGGAATCAAATTTGTTGAACTCAATCCATGTTCTATATTCTACCATCCTGCCACGCTATATCAACTTTTGTCCTAGTATTGACAATCGAAACAGCTCTTTCAAAACTTTCCTCCTCCTTTCGTGCCTTCTTGTCTCTCCCGACCACAACTCTTTACGATGAAGAGGCCATGTTTCATGAACAGGCTCTTTTGAAACTGACAATGAACTACCATAAGAGCTAGATTCATTTGATCCAGTACTCGGATTATTTCCATTTGGGGGGTCCGACCAATTCAGCCACCACATCAAGATCCATGGATCCATTATTCCCATTTGATTCTTCTGGAGCACTAGTTTCTGAATCACACGCACTACCCATTTGAGTTGAATCTAATTCACTGTTGATAGAATCATGAAGCTCTAACTTTGACATGCACTTTTCCAAAGGAACAGAGGATGATGATGATGTTGATAACGAGACAAGACACCGGTCACATAAGTGCCAATTTGCATGTGCAAAACAAGATAACAACTTCAAATTCTTTTGACTTTGCTCTTCGGCAGGGGCAGTAGACGAATCTGGCCCATAACCAGCAGATGCCTATCCAATAAATAAAAACCGAAATAACTGTGACCTCTGTAACGGTGCCCTCCAACCGACTAGCTTTCCACAAGCCGGATAGCCACGTAGAATTCTTGAAAACTGACGATGAGCTTGCTCTCACATGCTGGCCAGGGTAGTAGGGAACGCCCACCTTTCCAGTTGGGTCAGAAGCAACAGCAACAAAATCCCCATGTAAGAATCCCCGATCAATAACAGTTAAACCAATAATATTTTTTGTGTTGACTCAGTTTGACCCATCCAAAGTACTCGAAACTGGTCAGCAGGAAGTGGACCACTCTTACAATTGCCTCCATTCCTATTCCTATCACCACTCCCCCATTCAAATTTGAACCTTCATCACCCATTTCTCCCTCATTTTCGCCGTTGTCCTCATCATCATCACTGTCGTCTTCGTCTTCATCATCCTCATCATCAGTGATGCTGCTATCAGAATCCGAATCGCCAGCAACTTCTGTCACAACTCCAACCATACCAGTCTCTTTTCTTACAACATATTGCCTATAGATATATGGAATAGTATTTGCATTGTTGACAACCTCGGCTATTGTTTTTACTTCCTTTCTTTCACTGCAAGTATTTGGATCGGTTAAAGAATCATTATGGTCCAGACAATTATAATTTTGTGTACCTGTGGCAGCCTCATTAGCTTCATGTGCACTGATACTCTGCCCACTTCCCATTTCGAAAATCTGAAATTAAACAAAAAACAAGGTAAGAAATTTGCTCATCTTAATGTCAATCCAACATCAAAATTTAACAAAAGATCCATCATATGCCAAAAAGCCTTAGAAAATTAAACAGAACTAAGATTGTTTTTGCAATCTTCATCGCTGTCACTTCCTCAAAAAATGAAAGACCAATAACTAAACTTGGTGCATTTTATGTTAGATTCAGATATCATCTTCACAGACCTAAATTCATTCAACTTCTTACCTCTTTGGTCAACTGCTTCAACGAAAATAAACATGGCAATACATGCTTCCAAATGGGTTCAAATTTAGAATTAAACTAATATGATAACAAAAGGTTTACCAACTTTATGCTTCTTGCACCAATCATTTCAGTCAGCTGGAAACCCCTTTTAACTGCTAAATCCCATAGTGATTACTATTATTGCTATTAACATAATAAATCCCAGTTAAAAAGAAGTAAATATTCATGTTATTTATTATGCAAAATTCAAAATTCATAAGAAAACATTCTCCTTCCTTCAATCAAGCTGAAACGAGAATAAAATCATGTTAGGAGACGAAGTTTCTCAGCTAAGGCAAAACCATTTACAAGAAAAGGTATGTATACATACATCCATATATCTATCGTAATATATAGAAAAATAAATGTACACAAGGAATAGAGCTTTATTCGAGCTGCTCATCAATATTTTATTATTTTCTGATTTTGTTGAATATTTTATTATTTTTTAGTTCTGGTGTTTAGTTTAACCTCTTTTTTTTCTAAATTTAATAAAACCATTACTTGCCTATACGGTTATTTTAACTCTTGTAATATTTTTTTCTTTTTTTCTTTAAGTTATATTAACACGTGTCCTATTTTGATTTATTAAAATGAGTTTCTAGTTTATACACGTGTCTTAGAGCATGATCACAATTCTCTTTGTAGCATTCAATTGTTTTTTATATTATAAATCCAATTAGTTTTTCATAAATTCTGGGACATGTTCCATTTTGTGATATCATTATTAAGAAAATAGAATAAAAAAATAGCATAATTATTTTTCACAAAATGAACTTGTACCTAATCCTAACTTTTTTAAACGTTTTAAATTGATGTTTTTGACAAATAAAAATATGGGCGCGTCTACAGTAGGGGCGCCCCTACGTAGGGCCCTGTCTATTCACCGTTGGATGGGAATCTGTATATAAATAGATTCTCTACAGATTCCCGTTATTCCCCACAGATTCCCATCCAACGGTAATTAAGGCATGACCCTACGTAGGGACGCCCCTACCGTAGACATCCCCTAAAAATATATATATTCTACCTACTGCCAAAATATCTCAAATAAACCTCAACCAATACTTTATGAATATCGAAAATAACCTTCTGTGTTAGTTTAATTATATAAGTCTATATCGACATTATATTAGTAACAATAGCAAATTAGTTTACATTTTCTTTTTAAAAAGAGAAATTCTATGAGTTTATTGTAAAACCAAATTTATCATAAGAAAGGAACCTAACCTCCTTTTTAGTGTAATACTTTTTATAAAATTACGTGGCGGCTTAAAGAAGTTTCAACAACTACACCTGGATGGGTTGTATAGAGTTCACAAGGCCCATTAGGCTGAGACATAACAGGCTGCATAGGCTGAGACACAACAGGCCGCATATGTACAACACAAGGCCCATTGGGGTGAAACAGACCTCACAAGCCCAATTGGGCTGAAACAGAACAGGCTCGTAGAAGTATGAGACCCGGTGTACCAATCTTACAAGGTTTCTATCACTTTTACGTATAAAAAGTATAAAAAACTAAAAGAATTACAAAAATACGGAACTCAGATTTTTTTTAAATTTTCGTACGATTTTTATTAGAAAAATATTATTTTTTAAAAATTATTTAGAAAAAATTATTTTTTAAAATAATTATTGGTTACCGATTTCTGAAACTTGTTTCTGGAAAGTTCTGGAAACTTGTTTCTGAAAAGTTATTACCAAAATACTGATTATTAAAAATTAGTTACTATTTTAAAAAATTACATTTTTCTAAATAATTTTTAAAAAATAATATTTATCTAATAAAAACTATACCTCACCTTAAAAAACCTTTAAGCATCATATGGGGTGCGCAGCGTGGGCGACGCATGAGAGCGCCTTGCTAGTGGGTGGGCTCTCCCCTTAAAAATTTAATTATTTAATTTAATATCGTGTGGGCCATTGGCCCNAGGTATGCTTATTTCATGGTGATGTCTTGTCTTTTATAGCCCTCACGCATCACTACTCTTTCCTCAGCACCGATGTGGGACTAAAGGACTGAGAGACCGAAAATATGCAAATTGCATATTGAAGGGATGGAGTTGATAGTTGCAAGGAATAGGAAGAAGAAAACCTTTTTGACATCCTTCAATTTTTGTTTTTCTTTTGAAATGACCCCTTCAAAATTCGGCATATTAGTAATTAGATTTTCTATACACATGTCCTTCGTGTTAAATAATCAGTTACTGGGGTTGATTTCTGTTAGAGAAAATAGCTTAGTAGGTATGTTGTGAGCTCAACATCAACATACAATTCTTTGCATGATTACCTCAGTTTCCATTGCATCATTTCTCATATAACTCAAGCAAAAAATATCCGGTGCTTTGTCCATTTAAGTTGGTATACATGTGCTCTTAGTCATACTAAAAAAAAAATGCTAAACTTAAATATAGCTGGGTTTTAATTTAGCACACACTTTTTAGATTTTACTCTAATACATGCATGCTAAAACACAATGCTATTTTGTATTTAATTTTTTTTAATTTACAAAATACATATTTTATACTATGAAATCTTCTTATTTTGCCATCCATTTGTTAATCATAAAAATCTATTACACTCATAAAGTATTTAAATAATATTTTTTATTTTATAAAATATGTAAGTAGCAAAATAGTGAATGGGAGTTCTAATTTATAGAAATTTAGTGAAGATAAAATTTAGATAAAAAGAAAAAAAATAAAAAAAAAGTTTAAACGTATCAACTTTGGCCACATTGTGAAATGTGTACATGTTTTAGATTTCAAAATAATGGTGATATTGTAAAATTTTAACCATACTATAATGCAAATATCATAAATTCAAATCTATGCTAGTGGCAAGATTTTAAATTTAAATATATTCTACAATGATAATATTGTAAATTTACACACATACTAAAATTTGACATATGTTATTCTTGGTGTTATATTTAACATAACTTTTAACACATGCTAAAAATTATGTCAAATATGACATACTTTTGAAGATGCATTTTTTGGACAATGCCAAAAAGTACGTTAAATATAACATTGACGTGAAAAATTCTTAATACACATTCATTAAGGGAAAAAAATGTAAATTGATAGTTTATAGTAGTGATATTTTTTGGAAAGGAGTGTAAATTAAAATTTTATTATAGACATATTTTTGGAAATTTATAAAATTTCAGTAGAAGAAAATTTTAAAATAACGCTAATTTCAAATAAATTTAGAAAGAAAAAAGATTGAATGAGGATTCTTTACATTATGTTGTAAGTCCCCTTAGCTTAGAGCACACATTATATATTACAATAGAATAATGAACTATATTCATATTTTAGGTTACGTACACAATAATGTGTCTCTATAACTACATTAGATTGAATTGGACAAAAAAATTATAAGGCACATATTATACGTGATAATAAAATAAACCAAATCTATAGTACTTTAAAATTGTATCTCTATAACTATTTCGATCAAATTACAGAGAAAGTGAATAATAGAGCATCTATTATATGTGACAATTAAATTACATTTATAATTTAGGTCACATACGCAAAATATTGTGTCTCTATGACTACTTCAATTAAATCAGAGAGCAAGTCAATATATATAGGGCAAATATTATACGTGACAATTTGGACCATACATAGTTAATATCACATATATAATATTGTGTCTCTATGACTATTTTAATCAAAATTGGAGAACACGCCCTTAGGGCACATATTATATGTGACAATTGAACTATATATCTATATATATATTAAGAATCATTCTTACTTTAGATGATATGCATATTATTGTGTCCCTCTAACCACTTTAATCGAAATTAAACGAAAAGCAGGTCTCTTAACTTAAGCCACACATTATACATGATAATTGAATAAAAAACTTTCACACTTTATGTATGTCCATGTGCACATTTTTTGAATTTGTTTATTCTTAAAATTCGGCTATATTCTTTAGGGATTATTTGTAAATTTTTTGTTTTGAACATGAATACTTTTGAGGGATTTTTTTTTAAAAAAAATTACATTATCTTTTGGAGGGATTTATAATAAAAGACACGCATGTTTGGTATATGATTTGCAAACAAAATTTTCGGATCATAGAATCTTATCTAAAAAAATATATATTGTATCCAAATTTTGATAATTTTGAAATTTTGTTTGGTATCATTGTTTTCGAATAATTTTCATATTTAAACATTAAAAACTTTGTGTTGGAATTATAATTGTGTAAAGTATGAGATTGACATTATTTAATTAAAGCATGATTATTGTGTTTGTCATTTAGAAATATAGTTTTTAACATGTTTAAAGAAAAACATGTTACTTATAAATGAGATTATTCTTAAATAAATGTTTTATGACTATATTAAAAGGAAAAAAAAAAAGAAAAACCTAATCGTTAAAAAAGAATATACTTCAGTAAAAAAATAAAAGAAAGAAAAAAGAAAACGTAGAGTAGGTGGAGCTAAGAAAGGTTACGTCACTGAGGGTAATAATAGATAATTTAAAAAAAATTAAAAAAATAAAATAAAAAGGAAAGCTTAGGTCGATGGGAAAATTTAAAAACATTGTATAATTGTTTTATAATATTACAATGAATCTCAGAATTATAATCCAATATAAATTCCAAGAACTCCTCACCAAACAACTTTAATTTGTATCAGTGTTTTTATATAATCTGGAAGGCATCCAAATTAAATATCAAACAGATCTTAATTAAACTTCTAGTTTAAAAAATCAGAATATTTTTTAGATGGAATTATTTAAACTCCAAGAATGAAATGAGAATAAAAAAATTATTTAAGTATATTATCTAACTTTTATGCTTTGTGTGTGTGTGTTTTTTTTTTTTTTTTGTTAAATAGAACATAATTTTCAAACTCACACAATTTTCTATAGCTAACTAATTAAATACAGCAATTCAAAAAATGAGTAATTAAAAGGACATGAAATTCTATCCATTATTAAATCCACTTTTTCGTTGAGGATATTTATTGCAAAGACTAAGGGAAAAAAGAAAAAAGAATCTTTATAATTAATATCAAATAGTAACCTGTTGTTAAACTTGTTATAGGAGGTGATTTTTAAGTATACGTCATAATTTTGTATTTAATACTTTTATTAATATCTATAATTATTTAATGTTAATACAAATTTTTATGATGGTTATTATGGAGTCATAATCATTGAAACCTCGTCCATATATATACATATATACATATAGGGCACCAATCCAGTAGGTATTTTTTTTTTTACCTATACATAGATATCAATTGGGCCAATGAAAAATTTTTTTGCACATTTTTTTTATATTAAAAAATAGGAGAGAGAAAAAGCATTAATGATGCACGTCTTTTCATGCATCTCATTTTAGCCGTTAGATCATTGTTAGATGATGATCCAACGGCTAGAAAAAAAATACCTACACATAGGTAAAAAAAAAAAATACCTACCGGATTGGCAACCATACATATATATATATATATGTGTGTAGATTGCACGAAGTGGCATCTGGCTCGCTGCTTCCGAGGTATGCTACTTGCATCCTATCACACGTGTGAGATTTCTATACATGTTATGCCACTTTGCCCTTTGAATTTTCAAGTTACATAGTAATAGTTCCTAAATTATATAATTATTATAACAATAATCATTTTGTCACAAATTATTAAATATTTAACAGAAATAAGTCATTACAAGATATACGATTTTGTAACTATAATCAAGAATGAGATTCTGAATTTTTAACTTATACAATAGACTACCAAGACCTACCATGGCTTATGCAATTATTGCAATACTGACCATTTTTTTCACAAACTATTAAATTTTTAACAGAAATAAGTCATGTACAAAGTGCATTGTTTAGTAACTATGGTTAAAACGAGATTCTGACTCATAGAAGTAAATAAGACTTAATTATACAATTTGTCCATGACTATTTTTTGTTAAAAAACTAACAGTTTATGATAAATAGACCATTGCTGTAACAATTCCATAATTCAGGGGACATTACTGTTTAAGTTGAAAATTCAGGGGGTAAAGTGATACAATAAGTATAATTCAGGGACCGTTACTATATTCAATTCAAAATCCTTATTAGATGAAAGAATTTATGTGTCAGGAAGACATTATAAAAGGAATATCTGCCAAAAAAATTACCTGACCTATTTTAACCCTATTATTTGGTTTGTGCAAATTTATAGCTCCATATTTTAAATCTCTGCAAATTTATACCTTATATGTATAAATTGAGCAACTTGTGTTATTTTCAATATAAGTTTTGTGTCAGTCAGTAGAAATAAGATATATTTAATTAAAAATCTGTGTTTAATGAGAAATTTGTTGGTCAATTTATAGAAATTTGAAATGTGAATGTCTAATTTTGCACAAGCTAAAAGATAGAGTTAAATTTGCAGTCAAATTATACTTCGTGGTATTTTATTTTATAGACAACCCTATGATAAAATATTTATTTTTCAGTGTTTCTAGTATGTAATATAAGTAATATTTTTGTTCGTAACTTTGTGACTTTGTGCGAGAAATAATTTGTGAATCTATGATTTTATGTGAAACATTATTTGTAAAGAAAAGAATTTGATAGATAAGATCGGATTAGAATTGATTATGATAGATTTATTTACAAATAATACTCGTATTAATCTCTGATTCTTTCATGTAATCTTCTTATTAAATTTTAAACTCTTCTTAAAAGTTCTACTTGATTGACATAATCTGTTTCGACTTAAATTCGTGCACTTCTAAAGAGAAAAAACTTTGTCTAGTGTATATATATATATACACACACACACGTGTATCACTTTCAATGAGATTCAATAACAAATTTAAATTTAAATGTCATATATATATAAATCTATAAATCTAATAAAAACACGAATAAAAAAGCACTATCCAGCTCATAATTTACTAATAAAAACTCAATCAATCAAATTTATAATCCATATACCAGCTCCAATCCGATGTAGTAGCATACCTTATAAGACTAAATATTTTCAGTGAATGCACACAATATCATATATTCTTATTTTGGGCAACAATATCAAAGATTCAAATACAGAAACAAAAAAACAAAACAAAACAAAAAAAGCGAAGGAGGGGAAAAAAGCCCAAGAAAGATTGAAGGTTTGAACGGAGACCAACAAAATTACACTTATTTCATAGGAATTACCTATTAAATATATCTATGTATATATATATATATATATATCTATACATACACGAAGAAAAAATATATAAAAATTTGTAATTTTTAAAAGAATTGAAAAAAGTCGTCGCAGGCGACGCTATGTATATATTTATTTCAGCTCGTGGAGAATATAACAAAACGGAGGGACGGAACTAGAAGAAGGAAGCGGTGTTATGGTAGACTCGTAATTTCAGTTAATATATTAGTTTTTTAATACAAAAGCCCCATGAATTCGGAATAGTTTACTAAAATTAACCATGAACTCAAATTTTTAGAACAAAACCTTCTGATGTTCCTTAATATTAGTTTTTTTAAAAAGAAAGGTATTTTTGTTTTTTTTTTTTTACAGATTTCTGTTAAAAATAAAGGTGTTTTTATTATTTTTTTTACAGTTAAGTCTCAATTATTTTATTTGTGACTTGTAAGTCCTCATTCTTATATTTTTGTTTCACGTCAATTCATTTTAATCTTTCTACTCATAAATTGGAACGACAACATATAAAGATGGCAATCTATGTCCCATAAACCAAAGTATATCCATATTGAAACTATATAAAATTTTTCAATTTCTTACATCTACCTTGAACGAAAATGATAACCCAATTCTTTTTTAATTAAATAATAATTTTCCTTTCTTTCCAATTTTACCCCTGCTAATATGAGTATGTTTTTGACAACTGCTAATTAACAGCAGTATTGAACAGAAAAGATTAAAAATGAGTATTGAACAAAAAAATATTAAAAAGAATTAACGTGAAAAAATATCTAAGAATGAGGAACTAGAAGCCACAAATATAAGAGTATGGACTTAACCATAAAAAAATAACAGAAAAATCTTTATTTCTAATAGAACTAATAATAAAGGACATTAGGAGATTTTGCTCTAAAAAATTGAATTAAGAGTTAATTTTACTAATTTTTTCAAGTTCGCAGAGTTTTTATATTAAAAAGCCTAATCTATTTTGTTTTGTTTTGTTTGAAAAAAGAAGAAGAAGAAGAAATCGAGCTTATGTAAGGTTTTGGAACCCCCGGGTTAAAACGATTTGAACTAGTCTCCCCAATTTGATATGCGGTGGCGATTGGTGATGCATTAGGGACCGTGGGATGTGTGGACCGGACCAAGAGTCAAAACTTAACAATTGGGTTTACCAGGTTGCATTGGGCTATATAGAAATATGATCAAATTTTAGGCCCAAGTTAAGTAAATGTCCATTTGTCAAATGTTATAGCAAAATATCCGGTATATATGCTTATATACCAAGTATAAAACTTTATATACTAAGTACAAAAAAATATATACCTAATACATTTCAGCACAGTAACTAAAATTGGTAGATATGTTTATCTACCAAGTATAAAAATATATATATCTGGACATTTAGCTATAAAATTTAAAAAGTGGACATCTACTTAATCAAATTTAAAATATTGGTCATCCACCTAAATTTCTCGGTTGCATTTGCACTTATGCGCCTATACTCTTTAGTCTTCAACGTATAATTATTCGTTTCTATCGCGGCTAAAATTGTTTGTTTTTTTCTTTTTTTAATATTTCGTATTCTTCTCTATCTAATAAAGATTTGAAGCAAAAAAATAGGTTCTGCTTTCTTGAGTCATGGGATAGTGTACTTAGGGACAAGGTAGAGTTTATAAAGTAATTATTTTTATATTTAAGTGGCAGTGTTTGGGTGGAAAAGCAATAAAAATCACAAATTAAAAAAAGAAAAGTAAAAATATATAGTTTTCATGGTATAAAACTCGAATTTAGAGATTAATAACAGAACACCGAAGAAAGTTTAGTTTTACAATTTGATAAGAAAAATAATTGAGTTTGAACATTATCTTTTAAAATGACAAAAATTTTAATCAGTAAGTCTTTTTTTTTTTTTTTTTTGTAAATGAAATTACTCGATAAGTCTTGAAGAACTCAACAGCTGATGTTAGGAATTTGAATTGTTTTAAGACAATTAATATATTCATTACTTGTTCATTTTTCATTTTTAAATGAAAGATAGCAATGGGTCAACAAACCTCTTATAGAAGTAGGATAATACTAATATATATAAGTTTGAACTAACCCATGCTCTACATTTGATGTGTATTTGTACAAATTTGATGAATTCTTTTGAGGGGTAGTATAGTAAAGTGAAAAAGAAAATAATAAAGACATCGCTATAAGAACTTGAAATTGAAATTTTCATTAAAAGCTCGATTAGATTACTTAGAAGAAAAACAAATATAGTTTTAATTAATTTCTTTTTTCAGCTAGGGAAAATAGTAGGTAGTTGTATTTTTTTTTTATAGCTTAAAACAAAAAGGGAATTTAGGAAAAACTAATGGGAAGATAGGGAACTACAAAAACTTCAAGAGATATACATGGTTTTGGCATTCTCCAATTCCAAGCCATGATTAAGATTTGGAGAATAACCAAATGGGTAACCTAGTTCCTAACCTGCTGACTAACTACCTGTATATTAGTGTTGTAATTTGCACTGACTAACTACCATTATATAGTACTTGTGTTTGCAACGCAAGATTATTTTTTGAGAAAATTACATTCACTCTATTTTATCTCAAAATTAAAATGATACACTATAACCAGGAAATAATTATACTAACAACTCTAGTCGAAATAGGGATGTAAATGGGTCGAGGTGGGGAATCTCCACTAGGGTCTGGTTCATTGTCTAGTCCATGTTTATATTAAAAAAAAAACCAAAAATTAATTAATTAACTATAATAACACAAATTACTCTAAATTTGAAAAACATTTTATCATATATTTTATATTTTATATGTATAATATGTTTATTAAAATAAGTATATGGGTGTAATTTTTCCTACTTCCATCCTACTCCGACTGGATATAAGTTTAAATCCTTACCCTAAATCCTCCCTGTCGGGGCGGCAAATTGACATCTCTAGTCAATAAAATTCACCCTCTAGTTATGTCATTTTTTATTTAAATATTTATTTATTTCTTCTAATAAATACAAATCATAATTGATAAAATAAGATAATTACATTTTATACCGTATATTTTGACTATTTGATCAGTTTATACTTTCTGTTTTTGTTATCAATATTGACATTGTCCTTCATATTTTAGACTTGTAATATATTTATACACTTTTTGAGTCAAACACGAATTTTAATAATTGAGTTTAGCAAAATATTCTTTAAAATTTTTAAAGTATATATTTAAAATATAATTCAAATTCAAAGCTATTAAAATATAATTCAAATTCAAAAGCTTACTTAAAATTAATAACTAGATTAATAATATTTTTTAAAAAATAGGATTTTTCTTTTATTTCATTTATATTTTATTATTTAGTAATTAATTTTATTTAGTTTTAAATATAAATACTTTAATTAATTACTTAAAATTTTAATTATCCCTTCATAAAAATCCAATGATCAAAAGTGAAACTTCGGTCAAATTTGATGAGTGTATAGGGTACTTCTGTAAGGTTTTTGAATATTAGAAGGAGTTAGCATAAATATTTTCAGTTCAGATGCGTCACTGTAATTTGACGTAAATAAGGGGCGTTAAAATGCAATTTTTCTTTTTTTTCTCCCCTTCTCTCCTCCGAGGATCTCCCTGAATCACCAAATCGCGCTCAGTAGTGGAGCAAACAAAGAAGAAGAAGCAGAGAAGCAGGAGAAGATGATTGTCTGCGTCGCTGTAGTTGGGCACCAGGTGTTCTCTCTTCCCTATTGGTCTTTTCTGCAAATAGTTATCAGAAATTAACGTTTCAATCTCTTTTAATGATTCCTATACGCCTTAATAATAATTTTAACAAATTAAATTGAAAAATTGGATTGGAGCAGAATAATCCACTCTACATACAGAGCTTCACCGACGCCGATGATGCCCTGAAGCTTCATCACATCGTCCATTGTTCCCTTGACGTTGTTGGTGAGCGAGGTACTCCCTGTTGATACATACATACATATATATATATATATATATATATATATATATATATATATATATATATATATCTAGGAAAAATGATGTTAATGTACGTTTCTGGGATCTGGGTTTTGATTACTGGTTTATATATGAAATGGGTTTTTGAGATGGAAAGTTTTTACTTCTTAATTGGATGATTGAATCAGGTGAATGGGAATGAGAAGTAATTAAGTAATAGGAATCTGATTTTTTGTTCTGGGTTTCCCTTTTCTCTTTTTTTTTTTTTTTTTTTACCTTTAATTGAGATTTTGTTAGGTTGGAAATGCTCACATTATTTTGATCATATTCATAGGCACCTCATTTTTTGAATTCCATGAATTTTTGGAGCATATGTAGTTTAGGAGTGGAGAGGTGGAATTTTTGTTGGTGGAACGTATATTTTCTTGGTTTGATGTATGGTTACATCTGGGTGTAGTGAACAATCCCAAAAAATCTGGACCGACATTGAACGAGACATTTTTGGGTATGCTTTATCCAACTGAAAATTACGAAGTGTGAGTACTATTTTTGTTCTTTAATTATGTGAATTGAAACCTGTTTGTTGCTACTGTTTTATGGCTTAACTCTTATGCAATTCCATTTTCAGGTATGGCTACTTAACCAATACAAAGGTCAAGTTCATCTTGGTGACAACGGATTTAGATGTCAGGGACACAGATGTTAGAAATGTGAGTTCCACTTTAGATTATATTTGCATCATTCCAAAGATGGTACTCTCAGTTTGATTACATACACATTGCAAGGCACAGTGACTTGTAAGCTCTGCTACCTTAGAGAGAAAAATGCCTATCAAATCATGGGTCATGACTAGTTTTATTTGCATATATAATTACTTCAAAATCAAAATGGTCTTGATAGCAACTTTTGGTAGCATTAAGTTTACAATCAGTCATCAAATTCATTTCTATGGCGGTACATATCTTTGACCAGGTAATGTGATCTTAAATAGTATTAGTAAGATGAGGTCATTCACATGAATGTGATACTTGTTAGCTTCTCTGCCATTAACATTTACCTAGATTAATATTTTCAGCTGTAATATGTTAAAGAGTGTTCCACCATCAATATTATTCTGCTGATGGTGGCTAAATCCTCGTACAAGTACTTGACTGAAGCTTGGGCCTTGCAAAATTGATTACATTCAGATATAAAAAGCTTCAAAGTCTGAAGTCATTTTTCTATATTTTCTTTTAAACTGAATAGTAGCTTCGCTTAATTGATTCATGCTATTTTAATATGTTCAATCAGTTTTGCTTCTGCTGCTGTCTTTTATCACTGTATATGCAAGCATTTATTGAAAACTCTGGAATATGATCTCTGACTTGTTCTAGGCCCTTCTTTTTTTTTTTGGTCAAATAGTTTTTCAGGAGATTCCATGCTGCTTATGTAGATGCAGTTTCAAACCCATTTCACGTGCCAGGCAAAAAGATAACCTCGAAAACTTTTGCAGAAAGGATGAGTACAATTGTTAAGTCATTTGGGCTGAGTTCCGCTGTGTGAATGGCACTGGAGTGGAATGGAGCTTTGTAGAATCTTATTTTATCAAGTTTTTGGATTATTTGTTATTTGGTCTCATTTGGGAACTGGGGATGACCTAATTTCTGCTTATGGAACATTAGATAGAGATTATATCACTTGTTCAAGTTGTACCAAAGTTAAAACCAGTGATTTCTTTCGAAAGTAAAAGAAGAAAAATAGTGAATGTTAACTTTTTTTTTCCCCCCCCCTCTTTCCGATTATAAATCGACTTATTGTATACCTAGATGTATGCGTGAGCTTTGGCTTTATTTGATTGTCAAGCGTGTTCCTCATAAAGTGAGATCTGAAGACAGATCTGGCTACTTGCAACCAAATTCGTTTAAAGTAATGACAGTAGTATAGTTTGCTTTCAAATTGTAATGGCCTGAGTGGTACAAAAAAGGACACTATTTTAAAAAGGCCTAAAACTCTGGCCATTTTGCTAAGAACCATATAGTCTTTAACACCCTTGATCGTTGTAGCAAGTTCTCAGCAACACTTGTAATAAGATCCAAATCACCAATTTTTCTAGAGTCGCAGACTCAGAAAAGCAACAAAAGGCATCAAGCTCAAAGTCAAGACTATAATATAGAAATAATATCGGCAGTACCACTTACTTTTGGCTACTTAATTGAACATAACAGTTGTTTTGTTTTTGTTTTTGTTTTTGTTTTTTTAAATAGTTGTTTTATTCCCTCAGATTTATAACACTATATTATACAAAACAAGGTGACCCTTTTGCCATTTTATGAATAGCCCAACAGCCAATAGGTTCTCTCTCTCGTTTCCAAAGAGAGCGTCTTTCGGGCACGCTAGCATCAAATCCCAGGCCTCACCGATTTCATATAAAGGAAAGGTCACAGCCATAGTTTGCTTATAGCAAGATCCATTGCTTTCTTAATTTTATATATTTTCTTAAATAAATTTCTTGTTACAAAATGTAGCTTCATTAAAATTAGTGGGATATTGTGAAATCTAATAATGTGATTTTGGTCCCCGCTGCACACATTAAGAGGTGTGAAAAAGAAATAATAAGAGTAAAGAGGGTGTCAAACTCCAAAGGGAGATAAAATGGTCCATTCTGCATAATTAAAAAAGAAAAAACAAAAAGAGGTCGGAACCTAATTCCTTACTTTTTTTGTGGTCATTCTAAGAACATAAAATTATTCGGTGCAGAAATTTTAACTCTGAAAGTTGAGGTTAAGCTCAAGAAAATAAAAGAATTAAATGAAAAACCATGTTTCGAAAGTAACATCGTCCAAAACTCTCCCCTTCCATCTGGCTTGCTCCTCTCTCTGCTTCAATGTATCTGTCTCTATCCATATATACATATCTATATAAGGGTTTATATCACCTACGGTCTCCAACTTTTCTCTTAAGTATTAATCAGGTTTTCAGCATTCTTTTGTAGTTTTTAGAATATCAACTTTTCACATTTACATTATTTTAGTTCTTTTTCAACTTTTTCGTTCAATTCTGCTGTTATCTGACAATTTTATTATCACTTAAGTCATCAACCTTTACATAATATATCACTTAGGTGCTTATTTTTTATTTTGTAGTTTTTGACTTTGCAAACTTTCTTTTTTGTAACTTTAGATCCTTTTAAGTTAATTAAATCAAACTCTAATCAAATTGCATTAAATAAATTAACAAAATACTGCTAAATTCAAACGAAACACCGATATAACTCAGATAAATATTCATTAAAATACATACCAAAATTATACATATCAAAACCCATATTTTTTTATATAAACTAAGGTCCATTTTTCAGTTGAGATACTTTTAGACTATTTTTAAACAATTGTGAGTTTATAAAATTGCAGAAAATAAATTTCACGACCAGTAACAAGAAATCATCATTAAATAGTATATTTTTTTTCTCTTTCTATATTCATGTATATACTTGATTGGTATCTATTCATAAATACTAATTTTTGTGCTATTTACTCTTATTATTATCAAAATTCATGATTTTCTATAAATGTCTATTTGTTATTTAAGAAGTTTTTAAATCTTTTTTATTACTTACGAGTTTTAATCACAAAAAAAAAAAGATTGATGAGTTTATGGAATTGGAGAAAATGGACTTTACTACCATTAGTAAGAATTCACAATTAAATTGTACAATATTGTTAGTAGTAAGAATTAACTAAAATAATATTATTGTTTAGATTATCTTTTTCAAAAAAAATACCTTATTGGTGTTGAACATTCTGTTGGTAGTTTTCATTAATTTATCTATTACAATTTGATTAGAGCTAGATTTTAACTCAAAATTTAACTCAAAAGGATTTAAGTATCACAAAAATAAAAGTTTAAGGAGTCAAAAGCTACAAAATTAAGAATAGGGACCTAATTGATATATTGTGTAAAAATTGAGGACCTAAATAATACTAAAACTGTTAGATAATTGCTAAATTGAACGAAAAAGTTAAAAATGGACTAAAGTGATACAAATATGAAAAATTTGAGATCTAAAAAAAAAAAAAAAATTGAGGACCCGATTAATACTTAAAAGGAAAAATTTAGAGACACAGGTGATACAAAGCCGACATATAATTAGCGTCTATAAGCACCTCTTCAACATATCTGCCTTTCTTTTTTTTTTTTTTTTTTATATAATAAACACAGCCATGGCACGTTTGTTGGCTTAGTCACAGCTGTGTAGCAGCTGTAAACACGTTATTTTTCCTACTTTGGCCTTTTGTTTTTTGTTTTTCTTTCTACAAAGGGAAAAGAAAAAGGTGAAATTGGGTCAGGTAAAAGGCCAATGAAAGAAAGTGGTAAAGGTGGTAGGTGTTCGTCGTGGCTGCCATGAATTTTGTATTCTCTTCTTCACAGATCTGAATGCTGCAAACAAGGAACTTCAGACTTGAACCTCTATCGAATTGTTCCAGGGAGGGAAAAGGGCAAAATTCTGAGACGTAAGTAAATATCAGTTGCTAATTTTTATGTATGTATTTATTTATTATTTAGATTTTTAAAAATTTTCCATTCTCTGTCAGGATCATGAGAAATGGTTTTTTTCGCCGTTTTGTGCTATTTTTTTTCTTGAGATTATATGTCATTTTAAAATAAATTAAATTGAACTAATAGATTGTCAAAGTGACTTATTAGATAAAATTTATTATTTTAGAATAAATAAATATGTTATGTCTATGCGAAAATAATTGGCCCAAAGGAAATTAATTTTGGCTAGATAATAGATAAAGTGTAGTTTAAATATGTAGCAAATTAAGAATATCATGCATGTAATATGTCGGTCCAAAGAAAGGCATAATCTTAGGCCGGTTTAGTTGTTAATATTTTAAGCTATGTTTGAGAGTACTGTTTACAAGTTGTTGTTTCTGTCCAAAGACTAAATAACAATGTTGTATTTGATATCTTGTAATAGGTCCACCTATATGTATATATGATTTATTTATGATTTGTATCGTATATGCATGGATTGTTATTGTGTTATTAAATGTGAGCTTTGATTTACACAATTTACTAGTAAAACTTATGTAATTATTACAATAATAACTATTTTTTCACAAATTGCTAAATTTTTAATATAATTTAGTCATTTTCAAAGCATAAAGTTTGATAATTATGGTTGAGAACGATATTTTGATTCATAGAAGTAAAAAATGCCTAAATATACTCTTTGTCCATGATTATTTTGTATTAAAAGACTGACAGTTTGTTATAAAAGGGTCGTTACTGTAATAATTAAATAATTCATGGACCATTACTATGTAAGTTGAAAATTTGAGAGCCAAAGTGGTACAATGAGTATAATTCAAGAGCCATAACTATAATTAACCCAAAAAAAAAAAAAAGATACAATAAAATAGGACAACATATCAGAGTCCTGCACTAAACGCTAGCGTTGAAAATGTCATGTATTTAGAAGATGAAATTCTCTTGTGAAAGTATAACAATTAAGAGCTGACAAAAAAAAAAAGGAAAAAAAATGATTAGAGTTGATGTAAGTCTCTCTCAAGTAAATATATGAACTACAGAAAATAAGTTGCATCTCTGCTATAGCCAAAGCCGATACAAGAAGAAAAGGGGAGGTCTTGATGGTCAATTATCTACAAACAACAGCAATTCACAAATTGTGAATGGATTTTTCTCCACTCATGCAACAGAATAGCCATACCTAATCCTAAGTTTGAACTAGAACAAAGATAAGCAGACTGCAGCGACACACCCATAATAGAATTTCAATTATCCAATAACAACAAAAAAAAAGCCTTTACTGAAAAATTGATATAAAAGCAACAATTTACGATATAATTATATTAAGTAATAGAACAGTCAACAGGTTAGCGAAAATAAACTCCGTTCAACTTCACTAAAGACGAACATTAGTTTCTCATGCACGTGCAAATCATGTGCTATATATATATATATATATTTTCTTTTGATGTTATTAATTTTGATCTTCTTTTGAAGCATGCCGCATGCGACAATATAATAGATAATTTATAAATTATTTCTAAAATTAGACTTTCATTTGATTAAAAATTCAGAGTTTTAAAATTCTTTATGTGTCTCGATCTCAATCAAAAATTTTCGACTATATCAAAAGGGACGAGTGAAGGAGGCACAACCAGATCAACAAACAAAAATTCGACCACAATCGAAAGGAGGCACCATTAAGATCAAGATCCGCAGATTGAAAAAACAAAAATAAAAACAAAACTTTTCAAAGCCGATTGCACTTGTTAACTATGTTCGATCATAATCAAATATGTTCGTCTTCAATCGTAGTCGAAAAACCATATTTGACCATGTCAAATGCAAGTGAAAACTTACCACCAAATCGTCTCTTACAAGATTGCAAAGAATTAAAAAAAGAAAAGAAAAGAAAAGAAAAGTTGCCAATAAATCATCAATTACCATGTCAAATCCGAGTGCGTCCAAGTGGAAAAAAGTCAATATATCATGATGACGACGGCAATGATGCAATGTTGATGACTCGCCTCCTCTAGCATAGGTTAAGTTTACGGCTTCCATGTTGGAGAAGAAAGAGCAATAGCCAGGAAATGTGGTCAATTAAAAGTTTGGATGACAACCATTGAATCCGGTATCACTCGCTATTTTCTTTAATTTGATTTATTTAGTCTTTTAGTTTGGTTATGGTTTTTAAATCAAATATATATGATGACATGATACTAAGAACCATTTTTATACTTTTGATCATCATGAGACTGTTAGTTAAATAAAAATGCTAAAAGTTATGTAGTGTTTGGTTTTGGATAATGAGCACGGAAATGGAATAACGTTTCCCAAATGGATGCTTACGAGTTGGGTTTTAAGGGGGGAAAAAAAAAATTCCTAAAATCAACCCAATTCAATCCATATACACCTCTACCTCTACGTGATGGAATTTGTTTTCCTAATTTCAGCAGGTTAATGGGAATCATTTCGGAAATTATTTTATTTGTGAGGTAATGATTCTTATTAAATTGTTTTCTTAAATTCTGAAATTAGAAAACATTGTATAACACATATACAAGAAAATATGCACCCTAAGTAAATGGAGTATTTACATCAGTGGGTCCATTAATAGCCTCATGGTGATAAAATAGTATTATTCATAAATTATTTTGAAAAGTAACCCAAAAATCTAATATAATTTATCTAAATTTACTAAATCCCCTAGTAAAATACCTAAATCTTCTTCTTTATGAATTATGGCCACTTTAAGCTTCTTCACGAGACTCGTCTATGAATTTTCACACGATTGGAGTTGTAGGATATCAATTGTCATTATCAAATCAAGTTTTTTTCAATTCTGGCAAAAATAATTCGACTATGGTCAATTCATAGTTTCGACCTTAGTCAAAAAATTTCAATTGGAATTGAAATTTTACAAGATGGTGGGACGCATGTGTGATTTAGGATTTTCAACTTTTTTTTATTGAAAGAAAAGGTCTATTTTTATAAATGAGTTATAATTTATTTTATTATAGACTTTAAAATATAGTCAAAATTGAAAATATCCCAAAGTAATATCATTACTGCAATAAATCTATTCTCATTTTGTTCTCATTTTTTATTGTTAAAATTTGAGAAAACCATTGCATCCTCAAAACACTGTTTAATTTGATCCCTTATCGTAAAGGCACTTCATTTAGAGTTTTTTGACAACGTTTCCTAGATTAAGTAACACATGAATGAATGACATTTTTATTATTTTGATTCTTTTCATTATTATTTTAAACAAACAACATAATATAAATAATGATTCTCGTTCATATTTTCATTCATTTGTTCCTCATTTAAACTAATTACAATTAGGTAAACATACCAAACATGCCAAATGAGTGAAAAGCTAATCCTTTCATACCCTAACATGTCTTCCATTTCACTCATATATCACTACTAAAAACATATATTAATTCAAAATTTTAAAACCCCGATCTATATTTTTATCCTCAAAATACATTTTTCTGAATACGTAAAATTCTTATAATGTTCAAAAAAAAAAAAATTTATAGTTTAATGAATCAGTATGTATATGAGTATTTTTGTCAAGATAACTTTAATCCATTCTATTACAAAGTATATAGCCAAAACATAATTGACTTTTCTTAGGAATATTAAATTTACCAAGGCTTATCTTTTCCATTACCATTCCATTTGTCCATTTGTACAACCAAACTTTATCCTACATAATTCATTACTCTAAGAGATAGTAAAAAATGTTAGCCCAAGTTTAACAACCTAAGAAGGAGGTGAATTGGGTTTTAAAATTTTTTAAGAAAATTTTCAACTATGTAAAATCTTAGACCACTATTTTTAACTTTGAAGTTAAACATACAATAATATCAAGCATATAGCGATAATATCAAGTAATTTAGGCATACTAAATATTAAACACTCAATTAAATAGCTTGCAATAAAGTAAAGAGTGTATGGATAGAGAAAATATAAATTCAATTTTTACGAGGTTTGACAAACATAATTTACGTATGTCCTCGACCCTCGACAACTTGCTTTGAGCTTTCCACTATTAGATCAAGATTATGAGCTTGACTGACCCTTTTACAAATAGAGTGAATTCTTCTTACACTCACCCATGCCTTTATAATAGTTTTGACTCTGGTTCTATCACGCCTAATCTCAGATTATTTTGACTCTGGTGCTAACCTCACCTATACGGATTGTTTAGACAATGATACCAATCTCACCAACTCACGGGTTATTTAGACTCCAGTGACAACCTCACCTATACTCGGGTTATCTAGACTCCAGTGGCAACCTCACCTAAATCGGATTGTTTAGACTTTGATGGCAACCTCACCTATACACGGGTTATTTATGACTCTGGTGCCAATCTTACCTCATACTTAATAGTTTTTCAATAAACAAAAGTGATCACACTCACTCACAAACTCTCTTCACAAAATAATGAATATAATTTTAGCTTTGGAAGTTTGAGAACAATGTACAATGAATGCTCTAAGATTAGCTCAATATGATCTAAAAGTTAAAGTTGAATAAAAAAGAATTTTTGTAATTAAAAACTGATTGAGTATCAATGTAGGTTCATATTCTCTTTGTCTAAGTCGTCAAACTTGGCTACATTTAAAGTTATCTTCAAAAACTAGCCGGTTTTGACCGTTATCGTCTGTCTGCCTGAAAAGTGGTCGACTATCCCAAAAAGTGGTCAATTATTTTTACTAGCTGTTATAGTCTGATGGTGACGTTAAGCTCCAACAGTCAAATGGTCAAGCTATAGTGGTCGACCACCAGAAACCACGGATTCGTTTCCTTAGTTTCTTTTTGGTCGATATTTTAAATCTCATTATTTTCTAAATATTTTTATCATAAAAAATACTTTTTTTAAGGAATTTAGGCTAGACTAAAAATGATATTTATTTTCAAACTTCTAAAATAAAATAACTATTTTAACTTTAAGATAGTTTGAAAATTCTTTTGAAAGTATAAGCCAATGCAAAGAGAATCTATGTGCAATGAACTAAGTCAAATATAAGACTAAGTATAAAATATATCCTATCTAGACATGGTCTTATATATTGATTGTCCATCTTCAAACTTGATTCTAATTGATCCATTTGCATCCATCTTTAAATTTGACTCATTTATTAACTCGAGTTAGAACTTTTAAAGCTATTCACTACACACTTAAGTTAAATCATTAGTATTAAATCAAATATTTATTATCTTCAAGATAAGAGTGAGTAAAATTCAAACCTTAATAATTCAATAAAAAAAGGTCGGTAAGCTATTAAATTATCCCATTTCTTAAGAGAGAGAGAGAGGGAGAGAGAGAGAGGGAGGAGTTTGTTGTTGTTTTTCAATTGTTCATGTGTTCTCGAAACTTTTAGATATACTTCGCCTTAAATACCGAAATCACATATGGTAGTTATCACCTACAAGACCTTCCGATACTTAAGTTAGTAAAGGCAAAGCATACAAAAGAGACAATAAGATTAAAGCAAACATAAAAAATATATATTTATACTAAGGATCGAAGCTAAGATTATATAATTCCTGACCTCCATATGTCTCTCCCTCAATGACTTGCTCTTATAGATAATAGAGAGACAACCACTTGATCAGATGATAATGGCACATCCTGTAGTTTTTATGGTTGAGCCACCACTACCTTTGAAATCACTGACTTCTGAGATCGTCTTTTGATACTTTTACCTAGTACCCTTTAGAAGATAGCCATGTGTTACTCGTAACATTATTCAAAGTGTAATACTTGTTTGGACCTATATGAGTAGTTGGCACAGGTCTAATAACATAGTAGACCCTCCAAGCCCCAACCTTTTTCTCTTATGGCTTGAGAAATAATATACTAGGTCTAAAAGTCTATTTGGGTATGTAAAGACTCTCGTGCTGTCATATATCATGTTCTAAACTTTTGATAGGCTAAACATTTTGTGTATTAGTAGCCTAGGAGTCCAGAAATACTAAGATAATGGGATATTGAATTTAGAATATGGACCCATTAGTGAGAACACTAATAACGCCTTAATAGTGAGAGTTTGTTACTGCCGAAGTCCCACATCGACTATGCATTAGTGGTCTAGGAGCCCAAAAGTGCTAGTATCATAAGTAAATCCCACATCAGGTATGCACTGAGAAGGTCATGAATAATTTAATTTAAATGGTAGTTTAAGAGTCCAAAAGTGCCATGATCGTGTATATTTTAACAAGAATCCAAAAGTACCTCAACTAGCACTTTTGTGTACTCATTAGGTAAGTGTTCATAGTGTATTCATTAGGTAAGTGTTCATAATCTTTTTTGGATTGAATTTACTGATCTAACTTCTCTTCAGTAACCTATTGAGATGTTATAAATTTTTATTGAAAAGGAAATAGATAAATTCTCTCATTTTTAAAAAAATAATAATATGATTTGAAATAATCAAAGTACCATTCCTAGAAAAGCAATATTTATAAAGCTAGACTGCTAGGCTAGGCTTACTTGTAACTTTAGAATTTAAAACACCCACTTCAGTTTCATTAATATTGTTTCCAATGTTCTTGAAAAGAAAATAGATAAATTCTCTCATTTCTTATAAAATAATAATATGATTTGAAACAATCAAAGTACCATTCCCAAAAAACAATATTTATAAAGCTAGATTGCTCGTATAGGCTTAGTTGTAACTTTAAAATTTAAAACACCTTTCATTAATATTGTTTCCAACTATTTTGGGCTCTACACTACATTATATCACTATTTCAAAGTAGTAAAGGCCTGTTTAAATTCAGCTCAAAAGCAAAGTATATCAATTTTTCAAAATATTTAGGACGCGTATGGTATAGAATTTGAATCCTATTTTATAATACAAAAACAGTTTTCATATGATAAGTTGATAGAAAAAAACAGTTTATCCGATTAACTTTTTATATGAAAGTTGTTTCTGAATTTATAGAATATGATTCGAATTCTTTGAAAGTTGTTTCAGAATTTGTAGAATATGATTCGAATTTTATACTACATGAGCTCTAATACATCCAATTCCGATTTGTGTTGGATCGATCATTTCATTTCATTGCACTTCTTGAAAAGAATGAGAAGGAAGCTGCTTCAAGCCTCAAGGTCAGGTCAGAATCTATGGTAAAGATTAAAAAGTGTAAAGATAAAGAAAACAAAAAGAAAAGTTAAAAAAAAAAGAAACAAAAAAAACATAAATAAAAACTCAGAACTCGCGCCAAAACAGGGCTTTTTTAACATAAAAATAAATACAGTGGTGGAAGCCAAACAAGGGTATTTGGGTTTGAGATTGCGAAATGTCTTCTGTTTTTTTTTTTCACGCTGTTTAATATGCCAATTTTTTCTGTCACTGTTTAATATGCGAATTTTATTATTTAATTTAATATTTTAATAATATAATAAATCATAATAAAATTTATGTGTCCCTGAGAATTTCATTCCTCGTTGGGCCATTTGTTGGGCTATTGGCAATGCATTACAAGGGACGCTGCCAAACTTGATTGATACGTATACCTGTCTACTTAGCCAACACGCTTCTGACCTCGTTTCACAATCTTACATGCAAATATGACAGAGAAAGTGATGGTACTCTTTTGCTTGCTTCCTAGCTATACACTGTAGCTGGCAGGAAGAGACTACTTTAGATTATTAGGATCTTAGGACCTTTTCTGGGAAGTGGGAAAGACAGATTAAGCCTTAAATTTTTCAACTTTTTAATGTGAGGTGGAAAAAAAAAAGATTTTAATTTAGTCCTCGTATTTGGTAAATTCAAAAAGGGTACTTTCGGAATACTACGGCTTGGTAAGTTTTATTCATTGCAATTTGTCTGATCTTCAAATAACAACAAAATTTAACGCTAGATTGTAGACAATCTTTGATTGATCTGTGTGTTGCTTTTGTTTTTCTCTTTGAAAAATCAAAAGTGATCCATAATAGACTAATAGTAAATAAAAATAAAACCCTTGTTCAACTATTCGGGTAAAACCTCCGGAACTCCACTTTATTATTTGTTTTTTACTTTGTTAAAAGCAAAAGAGAACATGTCCATATGTGAAATTCGTAGGTGTTGGTGTACAATTACAAGCTTTGAACTTTTTAGCATCATTGTTATTGTAGATCTCTATGTGAAATTAATATTCAAGCTTCCACTTTTTAGCATTATTCTATGTCTGTAATCACTAATCCCGCCTAAAAAAGAGAACTTGCTCTTATAGAATAGGTGTAACGTCTACACCTCTACTTGTAAGGTACATTTAAAAAAGAAAAACAATGTTCAAAAATCACTAAAAAGGTCTCACAAATTATCCAATTTGTCTCCCTACGTTTAATGTATTTTTCACCTATATATAAGTTACACTTGAGAGAAAACAAAATGTAACTATAAATATATATATATGTATATATTATTTGGACGTTATCTCCATCTAGTTAAGAGCATAATAAAAGCGTTTGATAACAAATGGTAATGAGTTGCTTTATTAAGAGGCCAAGTAGTTTAAATATTTGCTCAGATCGTGTTTAAGATTCTTAACGGCGAATGCCTCAATTGCCCATTCTCTAACTTTTTTATATGGAGGAATTTAGGGTGTTTAACATTATTTAACTTGCTAATCATTACCCGTTATGATTTATCATTAAAATACATGCTTACTCTTTTTCTAATATATAATCATAAAACAATATAATCAAACAGCTTGGATTTGTCGATTCCAAAAACATTGAATACAACAACATATACAAATGTGCAATAGCAAAAGTTGCAAAATGACATTCCTTTGCTCTTTTTGCGAGTAAAGTGACAACAAACACAACCCAATTAGTATTATGATCTAATATCCTCTAAAATGTACTCAAAATCAAACATAAATACAAAAACGAAAAAAAGATACTAAAAGGGCAGTGAGTGTGACTAAAAACAAGGGAAGAAGAAGAAGAACACAGATAATTATATTGTTTTTGTAATCTAAATAAAAACAAAATAAACTTCGTTTTTCTTTTTTCTTTTTTTCTCATTATTTTCTCTACTACACCTCTTTCTTTCCTTTCCTTTTTTCTCTTTTTTTTTTTTGAGTAAATTTATCAAGTTTTGAACATAAGATCTTCATCTTTCTTCCCTTGATGTCTGAAAATCCATCGCCAACCCTTCAAGCTTTTCCTCCCTTTCTTCAATAATCCTCTATCATTGACTGTGATCCTACAAGAACCTCCTCTACCAAAAATCCCATCTCCCATGGCGCCACTACTCCCAAAAGGGTCCCCATATTCACCAACTCCATACTCACTACCCCTTCTCATGCTCCCAAAAGCGGACTCGGAATCTGACACAACCCCCATTTTCACGGACGAAGAAGAAAACTGTTGATCAATAGTACTAGTAGTCTTCGAATTCGATTCGGCGGAGTAATCAAGCTTCAAATCAATGAAACCCGACTCGTCCATTCCATTGAAATCACTCTCCTTAAGCGAGAAAACACGTCTGTTCACTCCATTAAACCCGCCATTTCCGCCATTGTTATCGACCTCAACAAGGCCTATTCTCCTCATACCAAAATCAGAGACCAAGTTTTCGTTATCGAAACCGCTCTTTCTCGGCTCTGCCTCGCTAAACCCACTCCGTCTTCCCGAGTCCAGAACCATACATGCCGTCACACTCGAACTCCGCGCGCCGGAAATCGAGCTCCGGGCGCCCGAGACCATCAAATCTCCGCCGTCCTCCGATCCAAACCACCCACCACCGCCACCACCACCACCCCCCCTGAAACTACAGAGTGATCTCGATCTGGAAACACCCATATGATGATCAACGAGCCATAGATCACTTTTGTCATCGAACCCACAAACGCTTTTGTTCCCTGTATCTTTTTCCTTCTTTTTCTTGAAAAATTTCCCGAATCTCCAAAACCCACCTCGCTTGATCTCCGCGCAGCTACTACTGCTCCTCCTCAGGACCAGACCCTCCTCTGTTTTCCCCATCTGGGTCTTGCTGTGGTGGCTCTTGTTGTGTGGAGGGTTGTTCGGAAACGACGCGTCGTTTCGTTCGTTCTCGATGAGAAACGACACCCTTCCGACGCTGCCCACCTCGACGGTGCAGGAGTTTCGGTTGGACGAGATCTCGGAGCAAGAGCAGGAAGAGAGCCTCTGCTCGCCGCAGTCGGAGCAGACCAGCTTGACGAGACGGTCTTTGAGGCAGTAAGCGCAGATCCCAACCGAAGACGACGAAGGGTGCTTCCTGCATGGCATGTCTGATGTCGTTGAGTAGTAATCCATGTCGTTTCTGTTGTAAGCTTCCAAAGCTTTGCCTCTCTCTTTCATTCTCTCTTTGCTTGTGGTTCAATCTTTGATATTTTTTGGGAGATGGGTTCTGTTTTTTTGTAGTGAAAAAGAGAAAGTGTCGAGTTTTAGGGAAGATAAAAAGAACGAAAAAGAAAAAAATAATTTATATGTAAATGTACATATAATATGTGCACTAATAAAGGTCTCAAAAGGCCTAGTTGGGTATAAAATGAAAGAAAGAGGAAAATGAAAATGTGGATTTTGAATGAATGAAGTGAATTTAGATCAATTGAGTTTAGAGGAGTAAAAGAGAGATTTTGTTGTTGGAATCGAAAGAAGTAAAAGAAAGTGCTACTATAAGATTAGTGATTGAAATTGATAGACACAGAAGCGTTACCTTTACGTTTGCTTTCTGGCAAACAGTTCTTAATGTTAAAAAAAAAAAATTTAAAAAAAAAGGGGGTGATGTTAGAAGGCACTTGTTCCTGCAGGCATTATTGTATGTGTTTTTGGGGGAAGTGAATTTTACAGGGAAACTTTGAGTAAATCAGTGTACAAAATCCCTCACATAAAATCTCATTAAAGCTAAGAATAAAATTGTACCTTTTTTTTTAATTTAAAAAAAAAACCATCAATGCTTTTTTTTAATTGAAAAAAAAAAGTCCCACCACATAAAAATACAGTACCCTACAAAAAGTCCCATTTCAGAAACAGTCATTAAATCAACTGGTTTAAATCCCATCAATCTGTCATAAGTTTTTTCGTAACTTTTTTTTTCCTTGCTCTTTGACTTTTGAGATACTAAAAAATAAAAATGAAATTAGAAGAACTAGAACTATTCTTATGGATCCCAAAGTAAAGAATTGGGTTGAGGTCTTTTTTTTTTTTGTTTTTTTTTTTCAATTTGGAATTGGCTTAGGTGGTGGGGATTGGAGTGATGAAAGTTACCCATCAGAGTAGCATGAGTAAGCACGCATATTAATTTGTCTACTCTCTTTTTTAACGTTCTTAGTCTTCACCATCATTCATTGAGACACAATCTTATACTATGTCGTTTTCTTCTTCGACCTTGAGCACGTGTCCCACCGACATACCCCTTTGCTGAAAAAAAATAAAATAAAATAAATTGAACCTACGTAAAAGAAGTGGGGTCGCTTTTTGAGATTGACGGTTGTGATTTGCTGGGGGCTGCAGATGATCATAATGATGCAGGTGAGAACCACTTTTTTATAGTCCACTCTATCCACCATGCCTTGTATTAATCAAAGAGCCTCAAAGTCTCAAAAATACAGATAGGACATACTATGATATGATATGATGATCTACATGTGTGACACAATTGTACCACACGTTGATCTTTGACGTGCCGTGGTGTGGTAGAGCAAGTCTACTTTTTGTCACTTTTTTTTTTTTTTTTTTTCGTTTCGACTTTCAACTTTGGTAACTATATATGACATTGCCACGCAAGAGTTAAAACAAGAAGAGAAAAAAACCTCGATTGAAAATTAAAAAAAAAAAGAAAAGAATAATGCCACGTTTTTAGTAAGTTTCATATAAGCAAACAATAAAAGAGTGAGTACTCCCTTATCAGTATATGGTGTTAATGTATAGGCTATAGCATTGCCCTATAGCTTCTTTTTTTTTTTTTGGTTCCTTTTTGTTTCGTTGGAAAAATTGGTTAATAAGGGGTGATCGTTCCTGATTTTTCCTTATCAGCATGCAAGTTTTTGCCGATACCAAGGTTATCCCTGTTAGTGTTTAGGCTTTAACGAGTGTATATGCTTAGGACTAACGTAGGCAACACCCTAAGGTGGCATGGACCTGCACGTTATTCACCTTCCGGTAGATTATCTATTATCTATTGTCCACTTACCATTAAGCCATTATAGAGTATCAGGGCCAAAATTCACACCACCCATTTTCTTGCGTAATTTAAAAGTATTTATATTTTTAAGCATTTTTTGTATTTCAAAAATAGGATAATTATTATGAGATTATTGAATTAGGCCTATTTTTGCTTATAAATATATATATTATTCATTCTCTCTACACATTATTTATATAAAAATTCTCTACTAGAATCTCCATAGTTATCTTTTGTATTCTTTTCTTGACTTTTTATTATTTACATATAATTTGATCATTTCTCGAAATTGCAAGTGGTCCTTTTTAAATTTAACTGTAGATTTTCGATTCTACAATGAGCATGCTGCTGTAGTAGTTTTTTTTTTTTTTTTTTTTTTCAATTTGAATAATATACTTGGATGAAAATTTGAGATGTAGATGTCATTTTGCTCAGAAAAATCTATGACGTTGATCAGCAATGGCGTTGCCACTTGCTACGATCTGACGAGTGGGTATTCCTTGATCTTCCTGAATCATAACCATCAACTTGGCAGGCTTTGGAGCTAAAGGGTTGGTTTCTATGGGATTCCATTAAAGCAAGGAACTTTCCTTTTTCTGCTTTTGTTTCCCCCTCTTTAACTTGGACAATAGGTGTCTTTCCTATCATGGACAAGCACAACGTAGTAAAGTCACAAGTTTCAAACTCTATTAGTGAATATTAGATTAATATTGTCTCATATTAATTTATGTTACTTCCAAGTTAGATAACTATTAGGAAAAATGATTTTGACATGAACATGATTTTTCAGTTTGGTAAACATCCCTTTTAGTAACTTTGTCATTGATGATGTAGCCGTGGAATTGGTAATGACCAATGAGAACCTCACAACATAAAATGAGTGACAGCTCTCATATCTAATTGTCTTTTTCTCAATAACTATGCTCCCAAGACCAGATTTGGTTTTTCAGATAGATAATTTTGTTCAACTAATTCTGCACTTTCTATCCAAGATAGAGACCCAACAAAAAAAATTAAAAATAATAATAATAAAAAAAAAACTATGAGAAGGGAGAAATAAAGGGTGCAAACGGGTACAAGCATGTCTGCCTTGAGACATTATAGCAAGGTGGCACGCCCCACGCATGCAGCAAAAACGCCATGTATTATGGGGGATGCATAAAACAATTGCCATAGGAATGTTTTTAATTTTGACTTAATTAGTAATTATTTTTTTTTTTCTTTTTTTTTTTTCTCTTCTAAGGATTGGTGATAATCATGATGTTCCACTGGTCTGCCTTCACTTAATTATTTTGTTGTTTTCTAAATTATGAGTTCAAAAAAAATATGTAAATATGTTCTTGGGAACGCATTTAATAAAAAAAAAAAAAAAGAAAAAGAAAAAGAAAGAGTAGTGCTTATTAGAACATTGAGTGATTAAGAAATTTTTGTGATTGCTTTCTTTTGAATGTGTTCAATCATTAAGTGCAAAATTTTACCTAGAGATCTATAAACATTGTTTGCTGTCTGACATGCACTTTCTTTGGACCCATCACCTTAAAAATTGCCCTCTTTTTGCCTACTCTTAAGCTATGTTTGGTAAGAGAGAGGGAGAGTAGAAAGGATGGAGAGTTTAAGAAAGAGAGGGAATGTGATGGAGAGAGAGGAGAATAAGAATCTTTTATATTGTTTGATAAGAAAGATAAAGAATGGGATGGATGAAGAGTGTTTATTTATAAAATTACTATATTACTCATTGCATTACTTTTTAAATAATTATTTCTGAGGGTAGATTGGTCAATTTAATTTTTGTTCACTCTCACTCTTCTCCAATCCTTCTAACTTTGGAAGAATGCAATATAGTGGGCCCAGAATGAGTCCTCTCCCTCCACTTCTCCTCTTCCTTCTTCTCTCCCCTCTGCCAAATGGAATAATTTTGTTCTCTCCCTACTCTTCTCCCTCCACTCCTCTCGATCCTTCCAAAAATCCACTCTGCCAAATATAGCCTTAAGGTTTTATTTCTCTATGCATTTTGTTTAATTTCCTGTGGCTCCATACCACTTCCTTTCTGATTCAAATTTCAGAGTTCCTCTAATTCAAACTCAATTCAGCCCCACCTTCTCCTTTAATCAAAAAGTTTAAAATAAAAAGAAAAAGAAAATAAACCTTTACTCAATCTCTACATCATTGTTTGGACCCAAAAGGAAAGTAGTAACTGGACCAGTGTTAGGAGACATGAATTACAAGGGGGAATTACAATTTTTTGAGACAGGGATTGGAAAATCATAATCTCTTCCAAATGTTTAGGAGAAATCAGGGGTTACTAACCAAACTATTCTGTCGGATTCCAACTTCCAATGGACTTTGACATCTGCTAGAGTCACCTAGTACTCTGATCATACATATCATTTTTCAAACTTCTGGACAGAGTTAGGATTTTTCATATCCTAACCTAAAATACTGTACACAACCCAATTTTCCGAATTACAAAAGGGAATTGTGTGAAACTTAAGATTTTTTTTTTTTTTTTGCCAAAATGAATTTTTAGGATTAATCATAAAAATCATGTCCGTTCATAAAAGTTCACAAAAGATGTCATAACATTTATGACTAATCCTAAAATAGTCAAAAGAGTAATAAAGTTAGTCATTTTGCCCAAATTGGTAGTGGAAATTAGCTCAGTAGCAGTTTGAGAGAGAGAGTTTTTACGCTTCGTTTTTTTTTTTCGAATTTTTCGTTTATAGCAATTTTTACTTAAATTTTCAAGTCAGCCCATAATTTTCCCCCCAACTTGGTTAAGTTTTTTCCGTTCATTGGTTGATATTGTCTATTGAGGTTTAAACTACTGCTAAGTTTTGTTAACTGAGTAGTTGAGACATGAGGGAATTTATGCAAATCCAACTTTTGGAGACTAGGGATTGAAAGATCATAATCTTTTCTAAACGTTGAAAAATCTGGAGCTAAAAACCAAACTATCTTTTTTGGATTCATCATCGGACCTTGGCATCCACCAGAGTCACCTGGGTGACTGATGGAGTCACCAAGTACTATGATCACACATAATGATAACAACTTTCAATTTTTTAGACATTGTTGGGACTTTTCTACCCCTAACCTAAAGAGACCGTACGAAGCCCAACTTTTCCAATTGCAACAGGATATGAGATTTGAATCTTCTTGGGCCCAATCAAGCCTATTACAAAAGCCCAGAAAATAATCTCACAGCCCAATCTGAAAAGCATAGTCACCGGCCCCACCATCATTTTGGGAAACTATATGCCCATATTTTGGGAAACTATATGCCCATTTTTTAAGCTGTGTGTTAATAGATATCCTTTTTTCATTTTATTGACTTCTATATCTTTTTTTTTAAGTTGTAATGAATGGAATTTACCATTATACTTCTATCTAAGTTAATTGATTAACTAATAACAATAATTCATTTACTATATTCATTTACCACAGTACATAATTAATTTACTAGTATATATATAATTTATTTATTATAGTATATAATTAATTTACTAGTATATATAATTTATTTACTACAGTATATAATTAATTTACCTGTATATATAATTCATTTACCACAGTATATAATTCATTTACCGATATATATAGTTGATTTACTAATATTTTTCTTTTTTTTTTCTTCGAAGTGAATCGTTCATATACTATTGATATACCACACATTTATTTTTCTTTGAGCAATGATAGATCGTTGATACAATATTTATTTACTACCATTTTCATATACCATTAATTTATGACTATTTTCTTATTTTTTTCAAGTAAATAATTGATTTACCACTTTTTTCTCAAGTATGTACTAGATATTCCACTTAGTTAATATCATTTTTTAAAATCAAATAAATAACTGATTTTTTTTTTGGGCATGTACGTAAAAAATTAAAGATTAATTACATTTTTATACCTTGTATTTTGATAGTTTATTCAGTTTATACCTTACGTTTTAGTTATTATACTTTGAAATTTAAGATTTGTAATAAATTTAAGACTTGAATTTCTTTTTAAATATACTTGTTTAAAGTTTGAAACGGGTATTTTGGTTATATCAAACAATCAAAGTTGGTGTTTAACCTAGAGAGAATATACATTTGTCATAAATTTTAAATTTGAAGGTCAATATTGATAATAACTAAAACATAAAGTATAAATTGAATAAACAATCAAAATACAAAGTATAAAAATTTAATTATCCTAATAACTAATGTTAAGAAAACTGATTTGTACATATTCAATCATTTTACTTAAGCCATTCACTTTACTCAAGCTATACATATCCTATTTTTTTTAAACCCTCAGAAAAGGGCAAGCTATACACATCCTCATAAGGCTTCTCTATTTTCTTATTTTACATAAAAACTAGTTTTTGGTACATGCCTTAGGCACATACACCCGTTGTCATTAAATAACGGAAAAAAAAATATGAACAAATAATATTCAGAAAAGTAAGTAATTTGATATGATAATTAAAAAAAAAACTCCAAAAGAATAGTACCAATTAGGTTTAATTTATATGATAAAGTGGAGACCTATATACACATGTGAATGGTAGTTTTACATTTATCAAATAAATTGATAAAAAAAAAAGATAACGCATTCGTTAAAGAAAATTATTGAAATATTAAAATAATAAAAAAAGAGGCTGCTTATACTTGATTCAAAGTTATTCCCACAAAACAATTTTTTTTATTTATTAAAAAGTAATTATATTTATTTGCCTTGAAAATGTATTGTTAATGAAATTAAAAATATAATTCACTACATAAAAAAGATAAAAAATGACTTATCAAAAGAACGAAGAAAAAAAAAAAGAAAAATGGTAGAGGATCTTTCTTCTACTGATTAATGAAAAGATGTAATTACAGCGCTGTACTTACTCATATAATCACATACTCTTTTTTTTTTTTAAAAAAAAAAAAACAAACAAAATGTTACTAACACTTGTTTTAAGCACACAATTCTCTCCATATCATCGCCGGGTACCAAAACTAATTGATATAGGACAAAACAAAAAAAAATTTAATTTGAAGAAAGAGATAAAATTATCAACTTAGCTTTATTTTTCCTTAAAAAATAGGTTACTCGCTCTTTCTTTTATGCACACACATTATTAATATCAAAATTTTACTAATAGGACAAAACTCAAAACAAAAGAAAAATAATGATAAGACAAAACCAAAAAGAAAAATTGTAACAGGGCAAACCTCCCCAAAAAAAAAAAAAACAAAAAAAAAAACAAAACAAAAGAAAAGAAAAGAAAGCAAGCACGTCTGCGCATCCATTCTTCTGTGTAGACTATTTACTTTGTCACGTGCCTTAAGCACGTGATCCGTTATTAGTTATAAGTTTTTAAATTTTTTTTTTAAAGGTATTGCTAGTAAAATTTCTGACATTTATTATAAGTTGAGAATACAGAGTAATAAAAATGTTATTTTATATCTTGGAAAGAGAGAGATCATGTGTTAAACATCTACGTACGTCTGCGCATCCATTCTTCTGTGTAGACTAGTTACTTTGTTACGTGCCTTAAGCATATGACCCATTATTAGTTGTAAATTTTTAAATTTTTTTTAAAGGGATTGCTAGTAAAATTTATGACATTTAGTATAAGTTGAGAATACAAAGTAATAAAAATATTATTTTATATCTTAGAAAGAGAGGGATCATGTGTTAAACATCTATGTACAAAAACAAAGTTAGGTTAAAACTCTTAAGGGGTGGTCGAAGTAGCAAGGTGCTCTATCTTAAGGCTTTCTCTTATTTAAGGAGGATGAGGTCAAGGGTTCGAGCCCTCGCGTCACCCTTGGGAGCCCAAAAGAATGGGAATGGCTCTAGAAAGTGATCCACTATCAGAATCTCATCTGTCCTTAAAACCTGTGTATACTGTTTTCACTTTCTCAATTTAAAAAAATATATATATATATATATTAATAAAAAAATACTAAATTTCTTCAATCCACTTGGCAGTATTTAGAAATGACTGTCTGCCTAAACCCACAAAAAGAAGCAAACATAGCTGGTAAAGTTATTCAAACATATCACAAAGCCTAGACATTTATGTGGTATTTTGCTTCCAATTCTTAATTCAGTTTACATTTAAGAGCTACTACAACGATTCCCTGTACACATTCGTTTTTCTATAATCGTAATAGATATAAACACTTTCCATTTCGTTTTCGTTTAAAAAGGAAAAAAAAAAAATGGCGATTCAATATCAAATGTTTACCTTTTCCAGCAGTCCTTAATACGTAGGAACCAAAAATTCGTTTTTCTGTGAAACAAGTGGGAATGGGGTATTAAACCGTGAACCAATAAGTCGGCCTTTATATTCCGAGCCAAGGAGGAGTTGAGGTTCCGCCGCGGCATGTTGGAGATGGCGCCGATCACGATTCTGAACTTCACGACGTGGTTTTTGCTGAGCTACGTGTCATTTGACCAGAGTGCCCCGACGTGTGTCTTTTTGTTTGCTGCTTAAGCGGCGAGTGAGGCCGTCTTCAACGATGGCCTAAGTGACGGAGGAGCCAGGTGGAGTGGAGGTGATTGGTTGAGAAATAGAAGAAACATACGTTATGGGCAAATTTGGAATAAAGGGAAAAAAAAGGGATATAAATAGGAAAAAAAAGGGGATATAAATTAAAATTGAAATAGAGGACTGAAGAGGGGGCCCCCATTTTCTGGGTAACTGGGTTTGGGTATCATGAAACCTCTGAAAATTCATCAACCCCACCTATCTTTCTTTCTTTCCCGATATACCCCTCCCCCTCTCCCTTTACCTCTCCCTCTCAGACCCAGCTCTCACTTCAAGCCCACTCGCCTCTGGTTTTCGCCGTACCCAATCCCATACTCTTCCGGGCCCACCTTCAAGCTCCCAAGGGTCTCAGACATTGAGCCATCGGTATCTCGAAATGAAGAAGAGAAAGACGAGTCTTCCCCTCAGCTCGAGGATTTGTCGCCCAAGGGAGCGGTTTATCGGAAAACTTTGGCACTGGTGGAGTGTTCCATGTTCGCTGCTCTCACCGGCTTAGTCTATTTTTTGAGCAATTCTCTCGCGATTGAGGTTCGATATTGTGAATTGGATAATGGGTTCTTTTCATTTTAGCTTATGAAGCCAAATTTCTCGTTTTTTTATTTTTTTTTAATTTTAATTTTAATTTTTTTTTGTGGTTGGGGGGGGGGGGGGGGCGCTCTATTCGTACTTTCCGCTACATGGGTTTTGTATAAAATTTTGCACTTTTTCATGGAATTTCTTACTTCGAGTTCTATTAGTCTAGTTGGAATAGATAAGCAAAAAGTGGACATTTATCTTTGACTAATTATGTGTATAAACTTGTGTATTTGATTTTCTGTGCAGAATTATTTTGGCTGCTTCTTCTCACTTCCAATAGTGATTTCCTCAATGAGATGGGGGATCCCCGCTGGAAGAAAAACTATGGTAAGTCATCCTTCATGACTTATCATGTCAGATGTGGAGATTCACGCATAGTTGCGTATAATTTTGAGAGAATTTTTACTAATGACAATAGTATTTTGATCTTGGTAGGTGGCAACGACTATGCTATTACTTGTCTTGTCTGGTCCAGTGAAAGCATTAACATATCTGGTCAGTCTGCCTTCCTCTCTAATAGCTCACTCTCTAACACTTGTTATTTGCTTGCTTATGCGAGTAAGTTTTTAATATGAATTCTCTGAATTTTCATGTTTTGAACCAGCTGTTTGTGAGTTCCATTAAATCTCTGTCTAGTATGTATGACTTTAATTGCACTACATGAAACTTATGAGCTGTTTCTTTCCTAACTTGTTTTTTGGTCAGTGGCTAACTATGTTTAGTTTGGATCTGATTTTGTGTACTTGACCGAGGTTAGATAATATGATCGATACAGCTTTGAACCTTTTGTCAATGGAACTATGATATTGAGTCAAGTTTATAGAATTGAGGTAGATGATGACAGCATGGTAGTTTATTAGTGGATAAGTTTAGTGGAGCATGTTGAAGTCATCTGTTGTATAGGACAGTTGTTCTAAACAATTAGCTATTTTCTGGTATTTCATTTATTAGCTTATTAACCATATAAGCTGATTGCTTGCTTCTTGGATGTCTCATGCAGCTTAAGCATGGTTTAGTTGGTTACACAATGGGCTCTTTGTGGAGGTATGTGATGTGTTATGTTTAAATTATAGATGATTTTTCACTAGGCAAAATGCGAACATTGGGAAAATTTGTTTCGAACTTTGAAATTCTAGTACTATTAAATTATAATTATCCTTTGTTTGGTCACTATATGATTGTCTGTTGTGCGTCTACTTCCCTGTCTAGAACTAATTAATCTTTTGGCTATTTTTCTTTGGACAATGAAAACATATCAGATCACTGTTTTCTTAAGGTTTTTAGTTTTATTGATGCCATCCCAATGTTACACATTAATCATACTCATTTGTGTGTTTTTGTGTAATGTATGTATCCTCTTGTGTGTTTTTGTGTAATGTGTATATCTTCCAATTTAAGAATTGAGATTTTTCAGATAACTGTATATTTGAAACAATGAGGCAACTCAATAAAGTAAAGCTGTTGCGTGTCAAGTATATTTCTAAGGTATATAGATTTTCCAAGTTAAAAATCCTCGATTGCCCTCAGAAAGCAGTTTTCTGTTTTTCGAAAACAGAAAACTGTTTCTTAGTCATAATGCCAAAACCTAAATTTTGTATTTTAGTGAGAATGAGAAACTCTTTTTTCCGCTAGTCAACAATGAGGCACTCGATAAAAGTAGAACCGTGTTGTCCAGAAGTGTGTCAAATTAGTTTAAGAGTTGATAAGGAAAGTCTGGACCGCTCCTTAGACATCCATTATTAGTTTTTGAGTTCTACGTATTCTTTATCTATCCTTGTAAACAAAATTTCATTCTCTAATTGCTGGACAAGGCAAAATCAGGCAGGTTTTTTGTTATTATTTTTGTAATTTCCTTTGTTTTCATCTTCTCAGGTCCGGGTCGGATTGGAAGCTCTCAATTTTTCTCTGCACAATTGTAGTGTTTGCTCCCTTCTGCTCCAAATTCGTTATGACTTTTTTTTTTCCTTTTGAGCTACATGACTTCTTATTATTTCCAAAAAGACAAGGAAAAAAATCATAATAATAAAATAATAAATAAGAAAAAAAAGAACTAAAATCTAAATTTATATATGCAGGTTCGAGCGCTGGGTGCTGTAGGATATGTCTTGATTTCTTCATTCCTTATAAGAGAAAACATACTTGCTTTGGTAATCAATTTTCTTTATCACGACTTTTTGCTTGATAGTTCCATGGATTCACTTCTTAAATTGTTCATCTGCTTGCAGATCACCATAAACATACATGCTTCTCTAACGTTCTTGTTCACCGCATCGGGAGTTTATACAGTTCCGTCCATGGATGTCATTTACACTATCTTTGGGATTCTGGTATTTTCAACTGCTCAACCCTCCCCATTCCCTTCACCCTCCACTTTTTCCTTCTCATTTCCACTGAAGCTTTTGCTATTAACTTCACTCAACAGGTTTTACTAAATAGTGGATCTTTCATGTTCTTGCTGCACCTGTTGTATTCTGTGTTCCTAACTAGACTTGGGATGAGGGCTTTACTGAGAATGCCAAAATGGCTGGAGAAAGCTATATAGTTGCACCGAAGGACTTTAAGCAATTAAATTTATTTTAAACCTGTAAAGATGCAATTAAGACTATTAAGTTCATTATTTTTTGGGGAGGCTGGGTTAGTAGTCATCTTGATCAATACATCATCAGCCATCACCCGACATGACTCATGTAATTGTCATAGGCCATTACTCCGCTGTTCATTTAACATTTTCTAAAGTCAAAAAGGCAAAAATCTCAATAACAGGTGTTTCCTATGTCCGATGGAATTGTGGCTGCCAAAAAAGGGCCTTCCATAATGTTGTCTATTGGCTGTTGTTATCTCCCATTATTTTCGGGCTGTGGTGCTGCTTAATAAGTCGACTTTAAACTCATTTATCAGATCTGAAGCATGGAATTTGTGAGATTATATTCCAATGAACAAGAGTTTATAGAGCTGCCAGAGGCACATGTTTTGTCGTAAAGTATCCTCGTAGGATAATAAAGAGTTATTTTATCCAAGCATTTTTTTTTCTTTTTATCCAGGGAAAGGCTTGGAACCAGTCGTACCAGAGTAAATTATTCATGAACTACCGGAGAGGAAAACAAAATAGATACAGCAAATTTCACAAGCATCAATACTAGATTATACTTGAAAAAACATCGAAATCTTTGTGCATAAGAAACTACAACAATGTTAGTTTTCAACAGTGAAAAACCAAAAAGGAAGCCACTGTGTTCATATTGGAACAAAAACAGACAGGACTGCAATTCGCTTGACTCAGCCTACAAGATTGATGCCTAAGATATCCCAAAGTCCATGTAGATATGCCTCCCAAGGCCCTGTGTATTAGGAAAGCAATTTAAACCAAAGACTATGCCAAAGTATATAAATAGACTACTTTTAACTTTAAACCTCAAAAAACTCAATATTGCCAGCCCCGGTTTCGTCCAACATCATACCCAAAAACAAAATGGCAGCACTAATGATGTGTATCAATTGAAAATAACTTATTTAAATAGCCTATTCTATTAGGAAACTCCGGTAAATAATCAATTTCATATGTGAGGATCATGTAGTTGGTGTGAATCCAGTCGCAACTGTCACCAACGTTGATACAAAAATATTTCAGCCAAAATATCGGCAGTGCTGCATCAATGTAGACTTGCCAGCTGGATTAACAACAAAAGAAGAAAATATCAAAATCCAGTGACAAGCATAGATCAATGGCCGCAATTGAACATATATACATAACATGAACATCAGGAGAACGTACCATAAAGAATACATCAATTGATTTCAAGCTTCTTTCCTAGTTATCCTGTCATGTAACAAGGGAAAACTATTAGGGGGGAAAAAAAGCTATATGTAAAGAGAAAAGTCATAAGAATACACATTGCTAAAAAGATGACAATCTCAAGGCAAGTTTGCATCCTTGATTTTCATTTAAGGCTGGTGCTAGGTATTGTTTTGTATGCAATAACAGATTCTCACCTGAAGCAATAAATTCCCAAGGCTGTGGTGATTTCATGAATTACTGATGTGGCAAAGTGCAAATAGAGAGCAACTGAGTTCAGCAAAAGAAAAATTAGTCAGTGGCAAGTGATACAAAATAAATTCAAAGAGATGCAGCAGAATCAAATCCAGTTACATCTTGTAAACAAAAACATATTTTAAAGATATTAAAGCTCAATAAATGAGGCCAGCGACATGCAACCAGATTATAAGAATTGGGAGACTACTTAGAAAATGGTTTGTAATGTAGATATGCATATAAACACCATACCTGTGAATAAGCAGTAACCAACAAGAACCAAGCTTTCATCAACTAAAGGAACTCTGCAACAAAGGATTAGCAGAAGTTTGTAAGCAGACAAGTATCTTAACCATCAAGAACAGTTAGAGATATACAAATACAAGGAGCACAAAGTAAAACAAAATAAAACATACCCATCATTTAATCTAGCTGTGAGTGCATTTGCAATGGCAAATGGGAGATACAGTAGTGACTGCAGAAAGTATTGAAGTTAGCAAAAGTAGTTAGGCTTTAACAAGGAAAATCACGAAAAGACTACTTGAATATTTTCCTATCAAGTGCATTAAAAATTAGCTTATATTTCTATTCCAAATTAGTTACGGTTAGCCCTTATAAACACAAAATAACATCTTATTAGTTGACATTCAACAGACAATCTCTGAATTCTGGAGAGAGAATGTGACATACCATGCACATTCCAGTTTTCAAACCCTTTGGTTCATCACACAGATGAGCCAGTATCATTCTTCCCTGCCGAAAAAAGGATTTCCATCAACGAAAACAACAAGAATACAAATTTGATTGCCTAAGAAGAGCTGTAGAAACGAAAGAATCACATAGCAGATTAGTTTTGCAAGAACTTTTTTTAATACAATAAAATGAATTGGACATGCTACAGATAAAATGAGAAACACAAGAAAGTCAGGTCAGAAAGAAAAGAAAAAAGGTATCTTACCACAAGAAATCCGAAAGCAAGTCCAGTTCCCAGCACAACTAAATGTGGATAGTTCCTTATGATATCAGATGGAGACAAATAATCCCTACAAGCATATATAATTGAAAAAAAAAAAAAAAAAATTATGCATAAATATCTTTACACAAACTAAGAGTCAAAAATGCAAAGAGAAAAAGAATTTGCAGCAGTTTGAGATATACCAAGCAAGGACTCCACCCAGAAGTACCACAAAAGGATAAAGCTGACAGGAAATCCATTAACGTCAATTAGAGAAGAAAATTCAGGAGACAAATCACTTCATCTAAAGAGGGAAAACAAAGTAAGAGAAGTAATTAGAAAATTACCATTGCCAGTGCCAGCAGCATGCTTCCTTTTCTTGCCTGAACAACCTTATAAACATTGTGCACACTGCATCAAATGATGAGAATTGTAAGTTTTGGTTGGTATGAAGTAAAGCACATGAGCTTATAGCAGACATCAATATATCTTACAAAGCCAAATATGGTGGAGCGATGGGGGATAATGTGTGAAAATTCACTTATTTCCGTTACGTTCTAATGGAATCTTGAGACTAACAACCATAGAAAGGACAAAAAAATCAAGAACTGTCCACCCACTAATTATGGTAACAAAAGGTGAAAACAAAGGCATTGGTGGCATTGGTGGCAATCTAATGATGTAGTTTCAGCAATATAAAACCAAGCTTCTGCAAATCCATCCCATACAAGCTCACAAAAGGTAACAGATTCCAGGTTAGGCTTCACTTTTTTTCTTTTTTTCTTTTCTTTTCTTTTTTCTCCTTAAGTAGCAAATGATAAATTGTAGGTTCCAGATGCATCAGTTATTAAACTGAATGGAAAAACCACCACTATCCACATATCAGGAATAAAAAAAATATATCAAAGTAGAATGCCACATGTGACAAAAATTTCCAAAATTCAACAATAGCGTATACCAAGAATACGTACTTGAATGCAACTGTTGGTACAACAGCAAAAGCTATCATTAACAACAACACAACTTTGGATGTTGGGAGTTCTGAAGTCAAAGAAGAAAAAAAAAAGAATAAGAGTAAACAAAGAAAGCATGATAAAAGACATAGCAATACAGCAGAAATGTGCCAAAGTATCATAGGCAACAATGTTACGTATTGATTCCATATGGCTTATTTCATAAAAATGTTTTTGGGTCATCAACAAGCCAACAATCTTACCATTTAAAAAGGGGACCCAACTTAAAAAGGGCACAGACTTGCCAAACTGTTGAGCCCACCACTCAGCACCTGGGAAACAAAAACTTTTTACTCACGCTTCACGCGTACAGGGAAAAACAAAAACAAAAGTACAAGTATGTCAATTTGGAATATGTTTATTTGCAAGTACATAAAAGCTCACAAAGAGTTACACCTTACCTACAATAGCCGTGAAGAAATGGCATACATATATCAGCATGAGGCCCTCTGTAGGTCCATTAACAGCTGGAAGAATTAGGGTATTCGTGAAGTAACTGGATCAACAAAAATCCAAACATAAAAATTGGTGGGATTAAATATCAATGAAGTCCCAGTAATAAACACAATGACACTGGTGCCAAGAAAATATGATGACAACATCAAACATAGTAAGATAATTTCTGAAAAAGAAAAACATATTTCAGAAACAAAAAGAGCATGCTTCCATAATAGAAGTCATCTAATAAAGTAGACCCAAAGCCCTTCTCCAATGACACAGCAAATGAATTTCTTTTTCAGCTGATTGAATAAACCAATTATTCACTTCATTTCCTCTATGCAAGGGTGGAGAACTAAACTGTGTTGCCACATAGAGTCCAAACTATGAACTTACTGTTCCCACGTTGCACAATAAAAGGGAACAGCTGAAATCACCCAGAACCAGAAAGTATCTCTTCCACACATGGAAGTGCTTCCAAAAGCAATTGACTCCAACTACAGTCATAAACAAAAACAAAACAGCACACCATAAGCAAAAGCATGCTCATTTACCAGAGCTACACAATGACAAGCAATGAAAAGGACACATACCGCACATGCAAGCGCATCACATCCTGAAACATATTTAGAAAGCAAGAAATTAATGAATCTATACCACTAAACACACTTATATATGGAAGGGGATGTGTGTGTATATAGAGAGAATGAGAGAAATGCATTGTAACAGAAAATTACCATGGTCAAAAAGTTCTCCCAATGGACTTGAAGAATTTGTCCGTCTTGCTTGCTTTCCGTCAACAGCATCAAAGGTCTGCACACAAGCATTAAAAAGTCAAAAGGCATCTTTGAATATACAAATGTGTGTGTGTGTGTCTGTGTCTGTGAAGCCATTCAGGATTGGATGGACAACATTGGAAATATCCACTTAATCAAACTGTCTTTGACAGCAGATCACTACGAAAATTCTTATATCTCCAATATAGAGTACAAGCTGCAGTGGTCTAAAAAGCCTACACTCCTGAAATTCTCCTACACTCCTGAAATTCTGAGGCATTGGAGAATTCTAAAACATTTAGCCTTGTCTTTAATTAAAAATGAAAACATAAAACATATATATATATATATATTAAAAAAAAAAAAAAAAAACACCCACTAAACTATAAGAAATAGAACTTAAAGACAAATACAATAATACAACTACATAAAGAAGTCCCATAAGACAATTTACCAATTTTAAATTTCTAACTTCTTAATCAGAAATGCTGACTATCAGTCAAACAAAAGAGTTCTCTTTTTTTTAAACCAATAAAAATTGTCACCAAATAACAAAGAGGTAATATCGGCCACTGACACACTAATACATAGAGAGAGATAATACAGATAATACAATACAAATAAAATTGAAAGAGTGCAGTGATGCTGTGTTGACATTATCAAGTAATTCAGCTTTGAAGCCGGCAAGAGACATTCTACATATATATTATCATCACGTGTAGTGCATAACAATCGACATTACAATAATACTTGAAATAATTAAACCTGATATAAGAAAAGTAGCAATCCATGAGCAAAATGAACCCATCTTGGAGGAGGTGAATCCAGCTGAGGTGAATAAATCTAAAAACAAAATATACAAATATAAGTCAATAACTTAGGGAAGTAAGAAGTAGATCAATATATTTATCTAAATTTAGCCAAAAGAAAATGAAGAAGACAAAGGAACTTTAAATATACTTCATAGAGGTATCCACAAAAAATAAATAAATAAAAATCAAATAAAAATCAAAGATCTAATAGCTCCATTTTCTCATGCAATAAAGAAATCATAGCCATGTTGAGCTAGTCCATGACTCCATATTCATCTATATGTGCAGAGAAAAAAGTTTCTGCCAATCCTAAACCCGTTTAAAATAAACCTATTAATGAATATTATTTCCAAAAGGCAAACAAATGTCCTTCCTTGTTTCAAAGACTAAGACATCACTGTTGACAGTACCAAGAGAAACTTGCAATGGGCTTTTTTGCTGATCAAAGTCTCAAAGATACGGGAAAATACAGAGTAGAAATGTAGATTAGTCAATTAAAAAGTATGAACAGAAGTAAGATATCAGCATTGCAAAAGAAAAACCTAAAACATGGTAAAGAGGAAATGATAATAAAAAAAATCCCACTCACAACGCCAAGCAGTGCAGATGTGAGTAGAAACATGAATCCTGTCAGTGTTATCTGGAAAAAAAAGTAAAGCATAGCCCATCAGTAAACAGGCTATTACAACTGGTCTAGCTATCAAAGGTGGAAATTTTAAAAAAGCTCAAAGATGTTAAGAGGAAACAACATAATACCCTACCATGTTCGGTCTGAAGAAGAACCCAAAATCCAAACATGCACATGGACAAATAAAGGAATAGTTAGAAATTCTTCAATACTAGATGCAATAGGAAAATTCTAACACCAAGAACATTTATAAAACTAAAAAAAATAAAATAAAATAAAATAAAACTTAAACTCCTAATTTTTAATCTGCTATAACAAACTAGACAATGACTAAAGATATTCCAGATACCGAGTAGACAACTAACTACATTTGTATCTATGTAAAAGGTGACTAGGTTATATTCAAAAAAGGGAATAAATATTTCAGCTACATTATAAAGTACACAAGCTAATGACTTCAGATTTTCTTCAAAATAGATAAACAAAATGCAAACTCCCACATACCAAATCCAAATTGTTTACAAGTATTTAGACCACTAGAGGAAATTTTAACTGGAATTTGCAGAAAGAAACACAACCAAAATGGAAATCATGAACGAAAATACATACTCCTTTTGTTAATTCAAATTCCTATTGATAAAAGAAAGCTTATTGGTAGCAAAACAAATTTCTTGATGTTGTACGCTATCATCAATGAATGAGCTCTAAATAAACTTTCCATTCATTGGAGAAAGCATACAACAACACCAAGTAGCCAACTCAACATTAGACAAGTCCTAAAATTAAGATCAGTAAAACAGTAACAATGCAAAAAGCTAGAAACTTACGGCATCCAAAGGGGAAAGAAATTAACGAATCGACTCCAAAAGGGTTGCAAGACATATTTGGCGACATACGAGTGATCTACACCACTGTACTTGTATCTGTGCAATGCAGCTATGCCATGTGCTCCAATATAACCCATTTTTTATCTAACTTTTTCAAAATCAAAGCTTTAACTTACAAATAGAACCCAATTCAAGTCTCAATATAACCTGCAAAAACATTAGAACAAATAGAATCATCTTCACAAACCCGTTTAGCATACATGCGTAAAAATACCCATCATATCATTATGATTAACATTTTCAACTGGTTTACCCGTTTGGGTTATGCTAAAAATTGTCTCAAAAACATAAAGGGCTTTTTTTTTTTTTTCATTTTTCCCCCTCGAATTATGTAGTTTGTGTCAAGTTACCCCCCAACTATGAAAAGTTTCAACTTTCCCCCTTAAATCTCAAAATCGTTAGTTTTTCAGTCAAATAAACAAAAATTACCATGTGCATATCACATGATCCAATTATTAAGGACTTTTTCGTAATACCACAACAGGCTTAAGTAAAAACCAAATATTAGTTTTAGTAATTCAATGAAGTAAAAAACAGATAAACAAATAAGTCTTCTTAATCCTCTTCTCGTCTACGCACATAGAGGTTGATTAATGGAGGACATTTTGTCAATGTTGAGACTGAGAAATCCCCATTTTTTGGCTCAAACTTGTGTAGCAGATGACTAAATTTGTTTCATCCTTTTGAAGAGCTCGTCACAATCAGATTCTCTCTTAGATTCAAATCATATAATGTTCCTAATCCATGCTACTCTGATAATTTGAGACTAAATTACTATAGGCTTTATATCAAAATATCTTGAACTGCTCATAGGACAATAATGAACAAATTTGAAAACGAAAAATCTTTCAAAAAATTTTCAATAAAATCAAATCCTCAAACAAAGGAAGCACAGTATCAAACTCCAAAAAAATTATCAAACTAAACCATAAAGTACACTACACAATCCAACTAATAAGCTAACCCAGCAAAGGAAAATGGGTAATTGACAAGAATTCGAATTTGGGTCTTACAGATATTGATGCAGAAGTTAAAGCTTGGTTCGTTCTTGGCAAACTTGCGGAGCCCAATCGGATGATCGGGAAAAAAAAAGAAAAAAAAAAAAAAAGCAGGGTTGGATGTTGGAGAACCGTGTTTGGGAGAGAGATTGAACAAGATGTGGGTGTGACCTGTGACTGTTTCAATTTGCAGCCACCAATGCCGCTCGCTGGGTTCGGGGACGATGGCGAAGTCGAAAGGCTCCTCAGACGCTGCCTGACCTGACCCTTCTTCTTGGGTTTAGAAGGTCAATTCAAGCTTTCTTGGAATAACCTTAAGCGTCCGTTAATTAGACTGAAAAAACTAATGAGATTTCGAGGTTCAAGGGGGAAGTTTGAAACTTTTCATAGTTAGGGAGCAAGTTGAGACAAAGCACATAATTCAGACGAAAAAAAAAAACCCAAACATAAAAGATTGATAACCCAGTACATATATATATATATATGTATACAAAAAATATATATAAACTTCAAACAAAATAGTGATTAACTGGAGATAAATAGACAAATCGCAAAGACATACAGAACAAATAGTGAAAAGTCCCATCTAAACAAATATGGGTTTATACAAAGATATAATTTATCACGCAAGACATGGATCTAAATTCGAAAAATCAAATCCTGAAATGAAAACTTGAACAGATCAGGGAAGCCATAAACGAGAATAACGACGAAAAAAAAAACCCACCCACAAAAAAAAAAATAATAATTTGTACCTCTTTGAATCGCAGAGATCGAGCGACGGAGACTGGGTATCGTATTGGAGCACAATAATAAAAGAAGAAAAAGCTTAAGAATATCTGAGTCTCCCGCCCTTAGAAGGAGCAGACTGATTATATATATTTATTTATATGAACGAAGAAATATTTTTCAAATATAAAAATGATTAAAAAGCTGTTTTTAATATAAAAAAGCAAATCTATGAATTCGTGCAGAGCTAGATACCCAAAAATATCAGACAAAAATATTTACCAAGTACGGCATTCTTGATTCTTATATAAAAGTGGGGCTCAAAAATAAAAGAATATCACTAAGAGCACCAATAAGGTAAATCAAAAACTAACACCACATGAGTCTCATGTGTTGACATTCATATTAATCACTTTTTGAATGATGTGGTCTTACTCATAAATAAAATAATAATTTTATTAGATGTCACATTATTAATGTAATTTTTTAGTGTCTCAATTATTATTCAAAATAAAATAAATAAAAAAAATGAAGTGGCCAATCTCGATTCACCTTTTTTTTTTCAACCGATAGTATAAGTAGGGATAACTTAATCCCAAAAACGACACTTCCCTATTGAAAAAATACAAAAACGACACCAGTTAGAAAAACAACGACAATTATAAAAAAACAAAACAAAAAAGAGAAAAAAGTAAGAACAGTCCGAGAGCTAAAACGACATTAATTTAAGAAACGATAATAACCTGAAAGGAAATATTCCAAAACATGGCATCATTAAACAACATTGAAATAGAAAACGACATCCCCTTCAGAAGGGGGAAAAAAAGTTCTTTAGCTAAATGATCGAATTTTGGATCATAATTTACTAAATGACTATTTTTCAAATACTATTAAAAAATGAATAATAGAATATTTGCCAAACTGTTTCATGTTTCCTCACCATCATATTAGTTTCTACTAGTTTATTCCGTTGTAATTTAATCGTGCGCACTAAGAATATAGGCGATGTGAACCGGAAATTTCAATTTAAGTTTGATATGGTGATAATTTTCTTTTTAGGGAAAAACTTGGATTTATCATTAGCTATTGAGTATTGATGCTTCTTATGAGTACTTTAGATTGTTTTAGTTTACTTTTATAGAAAGTGACCACTTTTCGGAAAGGGGTGCTTTTTTATCTCGGAGACGAAAATGCAGACAAGACTTTTATTAAATTTGCAAGATAATTCGACAATTTCCTTTCAATTTCTTGTGTACAAAAAAGAATAAAGTTATTCTGCTTAAAAATAAAATAAAATAAAGGTATCCACGGAGAATTATGCTTATTCTATGTGATTAAAATTTAAAAGAATATACGATCAACTAACAAATAATTTCTTACTCAAAAAATAATTAACAAATAATCTCTTTTGCATATCATTTTTAATAATATTTTCTCCTTGGCTTTCCACTCACTATCGACTAGTTTGTGTTTGTCCTTGGTGAAAAAGCAAACCCTAACTCCCTAAGGCTAAAACATGTTCTACACGAAAGCAGGTGTTACCCGAGGAACGAGTCTGGTAAAAAGCAAGTAGACAATCTTTGTCTTCACCTTCTTTCTTTCTTTCCCCCNAAAAAAAAAAAAGAAAAAACATAAAAAGGAAGAGCACTCACAAATTTGTTTTTAGAGAATTAGCCTAACCTTCTATGTTTTATGACAGTCAGACAATTTGAATGACTCACACATTTAGCACGTTCCAAAGTAGCTAGTAAAACGGTCCAAGTACTTGGACATTAGGAAAGTTTATATACGTGAAAATAAACTAAAAAGACAAGTTTCAGGCCTCTTTGGAATTACTTTTGGAGGCTATTTTTAGTTTTTGAAAGTAATTAGAAAAAAAATATTAAAGAATTTTTGTGTGATAATCATTTTAAGAAATTTAAGAAATAAGATAAATATATCTTTAACAAAATTGATTCTGTTACTGTACTACAAATTTTTTAATATATCATTCTACAGCATATAATTTATAATTTATCGAATAATTTACCGAATATTGAGACATGACGAGTGATCAATTACATGTATCCCTTGGCTGTAAGAAATAAATTCTACCTAAGTATCATTGATACAAATAATTGTATATATATGTTCATCTAAGTCACAAGAGTAATGCTAAGTAATAACTAATTATTCTCTACATTGAAAATCAACAAGAGTAATCATCACCTTGTTACTGCGTGAATATATAGCTAATACACATTGTTCTTGATGATTATATAGTCGGCATCTAATCGAACGCTCCTACTATTGCCTATTATTTTAGTTGGATAGTTATATATAAGTCTTCACGTCAAATATAGCTTTATCAGAATTCAGAACCTATAAACAGGGAATATTGTATAACACTTGAAATTAAAGGGATGCAATAGTTTTTGAGTTAAACTATTATTATAGCATTTGATTTAGCTTTGACTCAACTCTGGATTTCTGTGATATACAGCTCAATTCCGCCGTCAGTTTTTGACTTCAGATAAAATAATGATCACGAGTTTGAATTCTGTTTTTCTTATTAAAAGAATGGGAAAAATTCTTTCTTTTTTTTTTTCCCTTTGTTCTTCTACAGAGAGCTTTTAAAAAAAAAAATGAGAAAAAACAAGTTTAGACCGATATAAAAAAAGTACTTAAACCATTTCAAACTATTGTTTCGGTGGCCTGAAAGGTAATAAAATGGGGGGGAAAACGTTGTTTAAAATCGAAAATGGACAACAATTCATGCATATTAATGTGAAGAGATCAGACTATATGATGATAACTTAACTTGATTTAGCAAATTAAATGAATTTTCAAATAAGCTTCCTACAACCAAGAAAAGTCTCTTCAGCCTGGATAGTTATGTACTGTTGCAAGTAATAGTTACTTTATAAAGAGTTTCTTTACGGACATGTTGATGGGTATGGGGCAAGCATTTGCAGTAAGTAGATATTGCACACAGGCCAATGTGCACTGTCTCAGAGAATTTTGTCCATCCAACTTGCATTTTCAATTTTCATAGTGGTTCTATTAATTTAACCTTATCTTGGAATAAAATGCATCTAATTATTAAGCTAGGACGAGTCAAGTCCAGTAGTTTGGTGCTATTTAATTGTTATAAAAGACCTTTATTAATTATGGGATCCAGATGTCATTGTAGGTAGAGTAATGCTATGGGGCACCAGTGGTGCCCAGCACCACAGTGACGTGTCAGTCTGTCACTGGATGATTTAATTAATAAATTGGGTCCTACATAGGCCCCACTTAAATTATAATTATGATTAGCCAGTGACAGACTGACACATCACTGTGGTGCCCAGCACCACAGGTGCCCTATAGCATTATTCTTGTAGGTAATTACTAAAGTAGAAGGTATTTTTATTTTTATTATGGTGGCGTTTAGACGCAAAGTAAAAATGAGATGGTAATTAAAATCGTAATAGGAATAGAATAATGATAGGATTGGAATGGAAATGTGATTTAATTGTTTGGTTCACATTTTAAAATTAGTATCTGAATTATGATTATTATATTTAGTTTATTATGGAATATAATAAAATTAATTTTATATAAACCAAATTAGCTTTAGACAAATAATTATTTGATATAAACATTTATTTTCTTAAATCAATATTTTCAACATAAAAGATACTCAATTTATTTAGTATATATTTATATATTAACACAAAAAGGTGACCTACAATAAACCAAAATCAAAGAAGAGCCTCCTTAAAAAAACTACCACATATAATAAAGTGAGAATCGGACAATGAGTGTGTTAATTAAACAAGAATTACAATAAGAACCTGGACTATAAGAACTTTTTTAAAAAAAAAATACAAACTGCCACCAATTAAAATTAATTTTCAAAAGTTTCCTTTCCAAAAAAAAAAAAATAATGATAATAATAATCTTCAAAAGTTGTCGGTGTTCTTCTCTAGTACTCCAACCATGTATATGAAACATTACATCATAAGGGAATTGTGCACCAGAGCACGTCAATTTCTAATGAATTCAAACATCAGCCATGTTATTCCCAAAATAATACAGAAAAATTATAATTTTACCACCAAATTGTCTACCTCTCCTTTTTTTTTCCTCCTTCCATATATCTTAAATTTGTTCTGACTAGATTGACTAAAGAAAAAATCTGAAGAAAAAAAAATAAAAACAAAAATAAACATGCATCTTCTCCCTTAACAATGTACAATTTTTGTAGCTAAAACTAAAAGAAAAACGAAGAATTGATTATATATACACCTGAAAGCACAAGAAAAAAATACGAGAAACCAACAAATAGTATATTAGAAATGGGTAATAGTGCTACTTATCGTCAATTGAGATTGTTCTTGATGAGAAACTTTTTGCTTCTTTCAACCGCGATGAAGCACGATGAAGATGGCAAAACGGCCAGATGAGATGCTTTGCTTCCTTCAACCATGATGAAAATGACACTGTCTGATAGATGTCATGTACAGAAACACCAAGGAGAGGGTAGTTAGGGCACAATGAAAATTGGGATATAATGTAATGGACTTTCATGTGGTTTAATTTAGAAAAGACATTTTAGACATTTAGGTGAATTCTCATTACAATTGTAATGGGCTTTCAGAACTTTAAAACCAAACCAAACAACTGAATAGATCTATTTTAGGAATAACAATTGCACTCCAATGCTCGTTATAATTAACCGAATGCTACCTAAGAGAATTAATGATTTTGATTTGGGAATAGGACACCCAAAACAATTTTCTAAAAAATATTCCAAAATTAAAATTTTTGAAAATCATTCAACTTTATATGACTTTTCTAAAAAAAAAATGCCAAAAGTACGGCCTCCAAAATGCGGTAGCATCTTTGTAAATAAGCTCTTCTTTTTTATAGGTAGTTTATGTAATATACATTGTGACAAAATGAAGGACGAAACACTGGGTCTGATGAAGTGAAATGCCATAAAGAAATCTGAAAACTAGTTTAGTTTTTTTTTTAACAAAATACCATGTACGTAAGTAAATCACAGGAAATCTTAACTAGTTTGGTAACTGATTTCTTTTTAGCGAGATGCCCTATATGTAAGTAGATCACAAAAAACCGTAAAGGTTTCCTAGAAACCAGTTTTGTTTCCTTTTAGTAAAATCTCTGTGCGTAAGTAAATCTCAGGAAACCAGTTTGGTTTCTTTTTAGTAAAATACACTGTATATAAATAAATCATAGGAAACTACAAAGGTTTCTTAAAAATTAGTTTGGTTTCCTTATAGCAGAATGCTCTGTATATAAGTAAATCATAGGAAATTAAAAAAGATTTCAAAAAACTAGTTTGATTTATATGTAGCAAAATGTCTTGTATATAAGTAAATCACAGAAAATCATTGTGGTTTCTTGAGAACCAATTTGAAAAAAAAAATTAAAAAATGAGTGAAAAATCGAAAAAGAAAAGAAAAGAAAAAGGAATGAAAATGAAAAAAAGATTAAATTTGAAAAATTAAAAAGGAAACGAAATTGAATAAGAAAAGAGAAAAGAAGAGAAACAATGATATTAATGGTAGTGGAAATTGTACCACAAATCTCCAAAACATTAAGTGCCTTACCACCATCCTAATTGTACGTCGGAGCTTATTTTTGACATGTAAATTATATAAACCTTTTTATAAAAAAAAATAATGCGCTATTTATCGAATTGCCACCGTGTTTTTTGTCCTTAAAATATTTAGAAAAATGCTCATTTTAGGTCGTACGGGATTTTAATTATCGATTGAAGGTCATATTTTAGGTATTATTTTTGGAAAGATAGGTATTCTTGCTAAAATAAAATCATCTATAAAAGATAAATGAGTAATGCTATGTGGCATCTTAAGGTGCTAAACACTATAAGAGGTGTCAGTTTTTTACTGAAAGATAGAATAATAAACTAGGACCCACATGTCTCACTTGAAGTGTCACACCTGTTAGAAAAATTATTGCAAGTAATAATAAATCTAGAAATAAAAAAATACAACAATATTATAGTTATAACATATGATGTAATAAATCACGATTCTTTAACTACTAGGATAACAATAATTATCATAAAAAAAAATCAAATAACGTAACAAAATAAATCACAATTAATTTACTATAATAATAAATACGATAATAATGACCAAAATAACAAAAGAGTTTAAAGAAACTAAACCGAGTCTTATGTTTCATACAATTTTCTTAAAACAGTTACGCCTCCTCACCGGGGTGCTTAGAGGAATGTCAACAGCGTCTATTTCCCAGGATAAAATGGTTCACGAATAGTAACGTCGCACCAACTTCCTACTCACAACGAATTGAGCAATGTCCAAACTCTATCATCAGAACTCAAGAGAGCTCGACGACACCGAAAAGAAAGAACTCAAACTCTCTAACTACAAACTAACTATTTCCTAACTGCCACAGAGAGAATATGGAAGAGAGAAATAAGATAAGAAATGTTTCGGTGTGTCTAAAAGTGAACGAGAAGGTCTCTTTTTATAGTGTTCATGGGGGAACTAAGCCATTAACATCCCATTAATGTGGTTGAAAAACGTTTGTCTGTTACAATATAATAGTAATAGCCCATTAATATGGCTGAAAAAAAAATATTTGTCTGTTACAACGTAATAACAACAGCCCATTAATATGGCTGAAAAACGTTTGACGGCTACAAGATAATAGCTAAAAACATTTTTGGCTGTTACCTCAGCTTTATGAGGCTAAATAATGGTCCATAATGAATTTTATAACTCCAATATGTTAAAAATCCAATTCTAGAACCTTCTCACTTTGGATTTCAATTTCTCATTCACCCAAGCTCCATTTTAGGTATTTTTATGCCTTAAAATGGCTATTTATAATGGTTTTTTAAATCATTTTTCCAAAACACCATCTTCTAGTGAAAAATTAAGTGGTGTTTGGCATTACTCAAGATAAATACATAAATACTCGGGTTTGTTATTTAGACCATTTTGAGATTGTTTGAATATAATCTAAAATTCATTCTTAAAGAATTTAAATATAATTACATCGAAAAGTAACTTTTAGAAGAAATAGTGTGATAAAAGATTAAACAAGTGATTGATACAGATCCAACAATTTTTAACTATTATAACAAGAAGCTAAAAAATTGTTGATTGCATAATTAGGGCTAATGTTTGTCTATTCAGAATACAAGTACAATGTCAATATTACTTTTAGAGCTATTTGGTACAGGTTAAAGTTTGGATGGAAATGGAAGTCTTGGAGATTCCTATATTTGGTATAAGGTATTGGATTTTTTTGAAACTTAGGTAAGTGGATGCATCGGGGCTCACTTTACTGAGGGAATGGGGTAATGTGAAAGTAATCTAAAGTAGTAGATTTCATATGCCCTGTATTTTGGGGTGTGATAAAATTTTAATAATTAGTTACTAACTAAAATATTAAGTCACAAATAATGTGATAATTGTGCAATATGGAGTTAATTGAAAAAATATGACGTGTCAAAATTATACTAGACAATAAAAACTTTGACATCCCAAGACAAGTGTCAATTTCTTATTGGAAATTACTAAGTTCAAGGCCATATTATCAAGAGGCTTGTGCTACATCATACTTAATACTCACATGTCAACATTCTATTAAAAGACACATTTTGATGTATCAAGTGGCCAGTTCTAATTGGAAGAGTACAAGAGTTCGACACATAATCAATATAAAGAGCCAAGTTGAATATCCTTTTGACACATCATTATAGGAGATGTCCAACATTTGTAAAGTGGTTATGAAAAATTTGCCTATATAAAGGATCCTAAAGCTTTGTAATGGATCAGTTCAAGAGAGATATATATACATAGTTTCCTTATTCATATATTAATACAAGGTCTTTTTATTTTTATTCTCTCTTATTTACTCGACTCATCCAGTTCTTATCTTCTACTCATCAAGCTTCTCACGTGAAGCTCCCTGTGACCAACTCATCTATAATTCCTAGAAAATTGATTTATTTCTTCGGCCATTAACCATTTTCCATTACCTCTTTATTATCTTCAAATTATCTCACCATCTCCGTACGTCAATATTCTAGTTTCTACTTAATCTTCCTATCTCACACTTAATTTTGTGGTTTATTTAATCACAAAATTTATTATCTTTATTCAAATTTCCAATTTTATAGATTTTGGGGTACTGCCTCCTCATCGGACCATATTCTAGTTTCTACTTAATCTTCCTATCTCACACTTAATTTTGTGGTTTATTTAATCACAAAATTTATTATCTTTATTCAAATTTCCAATTTTATAGATTTTGGGGTACTGACTACTCCTCGGACCAATTTCTCACATTCTATATCTTGTGGTGCTTATCAACTAACATTTAAATTATGTAATTTAAATCACTTGCAGATCCATATAGAAAAGTTGTTTAGCAAGCTGAGTTGTAGCTTATACGACCCTTGTTTGCAACCGCCCACGTTATTTTCAGTACTCTAAATACTTGCAGATCCGTGACTCTGAGTTGTTTAGCAAGCGGAGTTGTAGTGTATACAACCCTTGTTTGCAACCGTTCACGTTAAATTCAGTATTTTATATTCTTATTATTTATTTTCAGTATTGTTTATTTATATTTCTGACTGAATGGCTGGAATCACCTATGTCAGAAAATTAACCATCTTTTTGTTTGTTTCTGACCATATGGACGGTATCACATGCGTCAGAAACACTGGCTATCTAACACGTGGTGATGGTCATTGAAACCACCCACACTTGTTATTTGCAGGTTGAGCTGTCAAAGACGCCAATTATTTTATAATACGTGGAATCGTATCATTACAATTTTTCCACGTCATTTTCTCCATTTTTTACCACTATTTTGCTTATCATTAATTAAGTGTTCTTACACTTAATTAATTCTATTTGGTCAAATTAGAGAAGAGCACCCCAGAACACCCTGTAAACTCAAATCTGTGAATCCCTCATTCAATTCCTAAAAATAATACATAAAATCGTATGCGACCTAAAAAAGTATACGATTCCAGAAAATAACACATGAAACTGTATACACGATCTAAAGAAGTACACGATTCCAGAAAATAATACATAAAATCGTATACGACCTAAAGAAGTACATGATTCCAAAAAATAGCACATAAAACTGTATACGATCTAAAGAAGTAGACAATTCTATAAAATAATACATAAAACCGTATACGACCTAAAGAAGTAGTCGATTCCAGAAAATAACATATAAAACCGTATATGACCTAAGAGTGTTTTGAGAATTTTATAATTATTTTAAATAAAAATATTTTTTATTTTGTGAGAAATTAATATTATTCTTTAAAAAAATATGTTTATTCATTATTAAAAAAACGGCGGTAAAAAATGATTATTTCAATTATTTTAGACAAAATACAAAAAATCAATATATTCTTGTGTCCAACCAAACACAGTTTTCTGATATTCCTGAGAATAATAAAAAAGATTCCAATGCACAACCAAATACAGTTATTCAGGTTTCTAGACAATCATATTACTCTCTTCAGCTTTCCCATTAATCTGAAAACTGAGAATTCCCCATACCAAACAGCCCCTTACACCTTAATTGGTAGATGGCCAAATTTCATACGAAATTATACAGATATCAAAGTACAAACTATTTGAAAAGCTTAAACAAAATTTATAAGGTATTGATGTTTTATGATGCGGCAGTATGGAATATGGATTGGACTTGTATATACATAGCATATACTAGATATGGACAAATAATGCAGTACTTAACAATCAATAACGTATTTATTATTTATCATGTCATTATATTTTTATAGGTTGATCAAGGCAATATGGAATCATGCTTAAAGATAATAGTCCACTCGAGAATTAATTTGATGTAATATTAAATACTTAAATAGAGGTGGAATTCGAGCTGGAACAGAATTTTTTATTATTTGTTTTTTTAAAGAAGAAGAAAGTGAGAAAAACTCCTCAGAATCGGGACAGTAAACTTTGATGTACGACTTACTTTATGGTCTCGACTCTTGAGCTAGGACCATCTACATAGGGCCAAAAAGCCAAAAATCACCATTAGCGATCGAAATCTGGATGATACGGTTGGTGCTTTTATTATGGTACTACATACCACCAGACAAGGGGCCCCGTGAGCCAGCCCAAAAAGTCTACTGTGAGGCCTTGAGCTGCACGGCCCGCATTTGACTCGGCTCAGGACCGACAAATCCACTCTCCATAGTACTTACACTATGTTTTGTGGAGGAGATTTTTGAAGGGACAGAGAGGAGTGAAAGTGAAGGGAGTAGGGATGGCAATATAACCTATGGTTACAGGTATCCGTGGTTATCCGATCCGAATGGGGAGGGGAAAAATCGCTTAAGCGGGGAAAATAATCGGGGCGGGGAATAACCGTACCGTTAATATGCGGGTATGGTACGGGGACGGTATTAGTATAATCCGTACCGTACCCGCCCCGATATATATATTTACATAGAAAAATTATTATACATATAAATATGGGGATGGCTACGGTAGGGGCGTCCCTACGTAGGGTCATGCATTAATTATCGTTGGATGGGAATCTGTGGGGAATAACGGGAATCTGTGGAGAATCTATTTATATACAGATTCCCATCCAACGGTGAATAGACAGGGCCCTACGTAGGGGCTCCCCTACTATAGACGCGCCCTATAAATATCTATTTAATTTTACACTATTTATATTATTATATCTTTGGTAAAATAATGATTTTGGAGAGTTATACGTACTTATATATTTAAATTTTAGAGTTTAAAAATTATTAGTATATTGTTGTGTTTAATATTTTGTTGATTATGAAAAGGATTTAGTATTTTCATCTTAATTTTTTAATATTTTAATATTATCAATGGGTAATGGGTAACCGCGGTTTTTCCCGTTATCCATTGGTTAATACCCGCACCGTCCCCGCATCTAAAAGAATGGTTAATGGGGCGGGTATGGTATTGTGATTGACTTTCGGGGATGGGGATGGTAATTAAAAAATCGTACCCGATCCGCCCCATTGCCATTCCTAGAAGGGAGACAACGAAATCACCTATCTAATTTGATGTCATAAAGGCTGTCGCACTCACTCACTCATTCATTCATTTGTTGACAAATTAATAAGGGGATGGCTACGGTAGGGGCGTCCCTACGTAGGGTCATGCCTTAATTATCGTTGGATGGGAATCTGTGGGAAATAACGGGAATCTATGGAGAATCTATTTATATACAGATTCCCATCCAACGGTGAATAGACAGGGCCCTACATAGGGGCGCCCCTACTGTAGACGCGCCCAATTAATAATAATTACTTTTTTTTAAAAAAAATTAAAACATAACTGTGAAATTGAATTTTTTTATTTTTGCTGACCTGTCGACAAATAAAATGAGACAAGAAATGAGACAGTCTTTTAAAACAGCAGGTCTCAATCCTGAAGAGAGAGCTAAAATTCTTTATTTGGTAAAACAGAGAGAAGAAGAAGTGGAGGGAGAAAGGCTCCCTTCGGGCCACCAAAACTCATCCTTCAAAAAGTATGAATTAATAAATTTATCCTTCAAAACAATTAATTTTAAAAAATAAAAATAGATAATATAATAATTTTATAAATAGATACTCTTTATCATTCCTAATTCATATCCATTCTACTAAATAATTTAAGAGATTGTCACTCTCTTCTCTCCCTTCACATTTCTCTTTCCTTCTAAACTTTTCATCCTTCTTACTACACGATGTCAATCACTTTGGACCCAACATCATCATGATTCATTTAACACCTATGTTTTTGTGGTGATGTACTACTGCAGTATATGGATTGGATTTGGTTAATTTGGACGGATTTTAAACCCTTACCTTAAAAAAAGAATGAAAAATTAATAAAATCGTCAGTACTTAGCCTAGCTATGTTGTTATCCAGATCTTAACTAATTGTTGTTTTAATAGAGAAAGAATTAAAATTGAAGGGTCAAAAACAAAATTTTAGTATCCACCCAAAAAAAATGTCAAATTTAATTAAAAAAAAATAGGCTCGTCTACAGTAGGGGCGCCCCTACGTAGGGTCCTGTCTATTCACCGTTGGATGGGAATCTGTATATAAATAGATTCTCCACAGATTCCCGTTATTCTCCACAGATTCCCATCCAACGATAATTAAGGCATGACCCTACGTAAGGACGCCCCTACCGTAACCATCCCCAAAAAAAATTGGGTGTTTGTAATGTTTTTAAAATTTTTAGGGTGTCTTACATTTTTCTTTTGTCTGAGAGTGTTATAATTCTAACGTAAAATAGAGAGATCAAATAATTTTTTCTTAAAGTTTAGTTTGCTAAAATATTTTGTGGTGCAAAAGTTGGTGTACATGAGTCGTGATCTGTTTCTTACACAGTACGTAGTTAATTAGTACTACTCGAAAGCGATCATTAAAATGCATCATAATATTCGTATATCTTTCAAATAACAAGATTAGCAAAATCAAGTGCTTATAATTAAAAAAGGTTCGCATGCAAACACGCAGAACTTGGACCAAAGTATATACGTACTTAAATAATACATTAATTCCATATAAATGCACCGTAAATGAATCATAGCTAGCTCAAGTTTCTCCCTTAGATTCTTATAAATATATTAAGCTTTTTAAAAAGTCAATTGATTCAATGCAAAACACCAACAAAAGGCTTTACAGCCGAGCCAATCCACAAGCTTCCATCATGCTCTTCAACTTCACTAACGGACTCAAGCGAGCTGCCGCCGTGGCCGTCCAACGCCTCCACCACGTTTCCGTCTCCGTCAAACTTAACGGCCACCGGGTCTCTAATCCAGCTTGGCATCACAACTTCGCCGTTATGCTTTACGTGAACCAGACTTTTGAGTACGGCTCTGCCAGTGTTGAGCGCTATCCAAAACTCACCGTTTCGGTTCCTTTTGATGTTGTCTGGGGACCTTCCTAGCTGGGCAAAGAGTTCTGAGGTTTGAGCTTTGGGTCCTCGAAGCCAAAACCTGAAGATTTTCATTGTCGTTGACTCGGCTAAGAGGAGGAAGGAGTTGTCGTTGCTTAGGGCCACGCCATCAGGAAAGGCCAGGCCTCTGAGCAAGACTGTCGTTTTCTTTGTTCTTGGGTCGTATTGGATTAGTCTTCCTGTTCTGTCTCCACTGAGGACTGAATATAACCACACCCTTTTAAGGAAAAATCAAGACAGGAGGAGTTCCAAAGTGAGTGTAAATGTACAAAGATTATTAGTTATGAATAATGTATTTATGCACATTCTGTCTTAATTAATCCCATCCTAAGTTCATCACATCGGTAGCTATTAAATTACCGGAATGGAAGAGGGGGGTGAAAAAGAAAAGAAAAGAGTCAATTGGGCTAAAAACACTAATGATTTGTCGTTTGTTTAATCAAATAATGGACTTTGAACATTCTATAGATCGACGTTAACTACCAATGAAAGTTGAAGATCAAGTCAGTAGTGTGCTACATTATTATATTGCTCTGTGACATAGTTATTAATTAATTATTGGTCTATTATGTGTTGTATGAGGGCCGACTCAAGCTATTTTGGGGCCCTAAGCAAAATCTCTAAAATGGGCCTTTTTCAACCAAAAAAAAAAGTAAAATTTAGGTGGATAACCAAGATTTTAAATTTGATTAAGTAGATTTCTATTTTTAAAATTTTATAACTAAATGTCTAGGTGTATATATTTTTACACTTGATAGATACACATATTTACTAATTTTAGTTACTGTACTGAAATGCACTGGCTATATAATTTTTTATACTTGGTATATAAAATTTTATATTTGGTATATAAGCATATATACCAGATATTTTGCTATAACATTTAACAAAGGGACATTTACTGAAATTGGGCCCAAAATTTAGTCACATTTCTATAAGTCCCCCCAAAATAAAAAAATTTGAGAGAATTTTTGAGATATCCCTTTGGTGATTGAACCAAATTTTCTATTATTCCCTTTTCTTTCTTTTTTTTTTAATTTTTTTTCATACCCAATATATGTTTTCTATTAGATATAATTCTTCTTAATTAACTTAAGTATAAAAACCAAATAAATGAAGATAAGTACACAACACAAAAATAACAAAAAGAAGTATAACTAATGTAAAATTCGAAAAATAATAATCAAGAAATTAACCCAAAAAAAAGTGTATGAAAGATATTATTTGGAGATCTTTAAACTCTTTCCATAGTTTAATCTTTTTTTTTTACCCCTCTATTCCTAATGAGTTTTCCTTTGTCTCTATTTTTTCCTTTTATTGCAAAAAATTGTATGTTAAAAAGTATGCTAAGAGAGTTTTGATCATGAGAGTAGTTTTTCTGGTGATTTTTTTTTCATTTTCTCTGGTCTATGTTTATACACATGTAAAAGAAATCTTGACGAGAAGAGAATGGAAATGTTTAGTATTTCTCGAGAATTTTGTTGAGGAAGAGAATATATGTTATTTATTTATTTATTTATTTTTGTGTGTATAAAAGAAGACGAAAAATAGGAGTGTAAGTTTCTCAATTTAAAAAATCCATATAAATAGAAGCGAAAAAATTAGAGCACATTTAGTACAAGATTCAAGTCATATTCTTCAAATCTAGAAATAACTTTTATATAGAAAGTTGGAAGGATAAAACATTTATCCTTTCAATTTTCTACATGAAAGCTGTTTCTGGATTTGAAGAATAGGATTTGAATCATATACTAAAAACGCCCTTAGTTTTCCCAAAAATTATATTTATTTCCAAAAATAAGATGAATAACTTAGTTTTCTCCTTAATGAATCCTTTAAAAAAAAATGATATTTAAGAATACAAAAAGTAAATAAATGTATAGCATGGAAATATTTGATTTTCGAAATCTGATAATAACTGAAATATAAGTTATTATAATAATATGTCTAAAACAAATAAAGGAAATTACTATAATAAGGAAACATTTTGGGGCTTTTCTAAAGTTGGGGCATTACGCAAAGGCTTTTTTGGCCTAGTGCTTAAGCCGGTACCTTGTATCTACTCCGTATTCTCGATTGGTACGTAGAGTCGATTGAATTTTAAGATCAAAATCTTATCTTTATCACGGTTTGTACTATAAAGGTTGAAAAATATTGGGAGGAAAGATGTCCACTCTTAGAGCGTTGACTGATCTCCACGGGTGCTTCTCCGTAACACTCTTCATATATATTGAAAATAACATGATAAAGAAGATGATTAGCTTCCATTGTATAATTCACGCGCGAGTTAAAAACTCCATTGTATAATTCACGAGTAAAAAACAATTAAAGTACGTTGTTAATGCCTAATTATTTAAGAGAAAACAAAGGCCCCGTTTGTTTCAACTATTCCATTCCATTGGAATGAAAAATTCATTTGAATGTGTGTTTGTTTCAACAATTCAGTTTTTCCATTCAAATGATCTTTTAGAATGTGTATTTGTTTCAATAATTCAGTTTTTCCATTCAAATGGTCCATCTAAAAAGTTAACCATTGGAATAGTTTTTTTGTGTCTTGAATGAGAATGGAGGAGGAGAGGTATTTTTGAATGGTCCATTCCAATGCTCCCATTCTAATTACAACACATTCCCCTATTTTTTCCATTCAAATGTCTCCCATTCCAATTATAACACATTCCACAATTTTCATTCAAATACACACATTCAAATAGACGAACCAAACGGGACCAAAATTGTTTCGGCTAGGTTTTTGTTTTTGTTTTTTCTTTGTGTGTGTATGTGTGTTTTTTTTTTTAAAGGGACATGTTAATTTCATTGACACACAATATGATTCTGAAAAACCATTATTGACAGACTAAATTTATATCCTACATTATAAGCAAAAAAATCATAACAGTCGCGGATATAATGTCATTTAATGATGACATTTGTAATAAAGTCAACAGGGTTTTTTTTTTGGCTTGAAATGTCACCAGGCTACGTTTCTATAATTTTAGGATACAAATTGAATGAATTAATTTACTTGTATGATGACTAGACAACGAGAACGACAATGACAGTACAGACCCAAACTTATTCTTAGGTATACTACAAAGGTTGTGAAATATCAATTTTAACGGGTATAGAATTTAGTAACAGAAAGCTGTGTGGCCATAACCATCGATCACCCTGGTGATTGAACGTTACGTTACGTTACGTTCGATTATATCGATCATGACGGTTAATTGTGCGTGATTTTATTATTACCTGAGTACCTCTCTGCCAGACTGCCATGATAACCACGTCTCACTATATATGAAGCCCACACAAATAAACAACGACAACTATCACTAACACATAGACTTTGGTCTACCACTACCAGGAAAGGTACGTACTATGGCCTACTTATAATAATGGTGAATTAAAGTCGTACATAATTTCGTGGCATAATTTTCGTACACTAAATGTTTTCCATGTTTAATTATGCATATTACTATGTTCCATGGGTCGAACACAGTACAACATTGAAATAATTAAACACAATAGTACCTACTAAATTTTGGCGTTTGGGTCGACATAATGTATGAAACCCCACATAATTATGTTAACTATCATTCAACACCATTTTTCATCAAGTTACGTTCGTGAAGCCATTCTTATTTAATTTTATTATATATATTTGGGAATGAGAGTTTATATATATATATATATATATATATGATAAAAACAAGTATGATTACCAACAAATTATGTCAACACTTACGGATTGAATTATCATCATTCGCATATAATAAAATGCTTTTTTACTGCTTTTTTTTTCCTAAGTAAACATTAAAAAAAAATCGATCTACGTGAAGAATATTTGTAGACGAAATATGAATATTAAACAAATTACGTACCTTCTTTGAAATAAGGTGCTACTATCCGTAAAATAAACGACTCCCGTTTGGGTGTCAATGTCCAAAGCATTTGCGAAACCAAGTGGGGTCCCTTCAGCAGAAGTCGCAACTTGTTGGGCCACACCTCCGCTGGGCCCCACCATGAGGAGCCCAAAGTAAGCATCTGCGATGTAGAGGTTACAGCTCCTCCTGTCGAATTTCAGGCCTAGTGGCCTTCCACAGGTTGGTTCAGTCTCCGGGTTGGTCGAGCCATCACATGCACTCCTTGGCCTAATCAAATCCAGTCTCGATCATCACTCTCTTAATTAAAAATAAAAAAAAATGAAAATAAATTAAGAACACGCGTGCTCTGTTAGCATGTAACGCTAAGTAACAATGTAATTTTTAGCATTTTTCTTGATAAATGTATCTTTGTAATCAAGGTGCTATATCTACACATATCAATCCACTTCAAGAAGCCAATTGAGCTTGTGAGGGTGTGTGATGGTTCGAATACTAATTAGGTTAGTCTATATTTAAATTCATAATAAAATTTTTCTAAAAAAATCAATCCACTTTAAGAAAATTTAAAATTTAAAATAAATATATAATGTCTAACAGATAAAAAATCCGTTAACATGAATGTTTCTCCACTAATATTATATATTTAAAATAAATATATAACATCATTGACTAAATGATGATCCCCAGCCCCCAAAAAAGAAAAAGAAAAAAAATGATGATCCAAAAAAAGGTATAATGTGCATAGCGAGAAATAACATTTATGAGTACTTTTCCTTTTCTTTCCAGAAAAGTGTTATACATAATCCAAACTCTGTACATATATGCTTATTAAAGATAAGCGGAAATTAAATCTATGCATGCATGCAAAGGTTATTTAATCTTATGACAAAACTCGATTCAAGCTAGCTTTTGAAATAATTATTAAAACCCACAAGCTCAAGAAGATTTTAACTTTATAAATTTACAGAAACTTGGCTTGTGTTTTGGTAACACTTTTGTTATTCCTTATTTTTTACTTTCTTTAAACAAAGAAATTAAATAAAAAGTATGCCTAAAAACGGATCTCTATATATAATCCTTTTAGTTTAAATAAACCGAAAAAAAAAAAAAAACAAACAAGAACTAAGTTGTTTTTATTAATTACTTAATTATTAAAAATCCTCTATGACATTATATTAATTCTTGCCTATTAGGTGAGGTTACCGCAAACTCTTTCCAACCAAAGTTTGGTCCTTCCCAATTGAGGATTCTACCATCTGAAACGCTGATGTAGGGTCCTTTCCCACGGCAGTCGAAGGCAATGCTCTCTGGACCAGAAACCTTTGAAAGTTCAATCTGATTGTAGCTGTCAGGGTAAACAAAGGAAGAAGCTGAAGTTAATTTCAGTGAAGGACCGAAAAAACTTGTCAAAGTTAGGAAGATCAACAAAAATGGTGTCTTCATGGCAGGAATAGTACTACTGGTACTCAACGACGTGCATATATATACAAACTATAACATATACATATATATATATATATATTCGATGTGCTTTTTATTTTTTTTTCCTGGTTACTGCAGCAATGTATACAAACTTCATATTCTAGTAGAGTGTATATATATAGCAGCATAACTATATCCCAACTACCTGTCTTAATGTTGGAACACTTTCAATTATTTTGTCACATACTTCAATATAGACTGGATTTTTTTTTTCTTTTTTTTATAAATTGGAACAAAAGAAGTAAATGATGTGTCAGTTTTCCAAGTCAATTAAGTTGGCCTTGACGGTACTTAATTAATAACTCTAAGATATAGAGCTCCATGATCATCAGTTGGCGATTTATACCGATCTTTACAAGAGAGAGAGGTCCAAGTTTCGAGAGTATGTATATGTGAGGACTGAGGAGCTAGCAAGAGACCTTAAAACAGAAATAAACCAAAATAAGTTACGGATTTGTTTTGGCACCGAGTAAAACCGAGTAGTGTGATGCTAAGCTAGCTTTAATATACTACATTGTTAGAAAAATGCTAAAGAGAGCACATTAAAGTAGTATGATCAGCACGCAGTTATAATTTTTTTTGAAAATGCAATACACATAATATTACACGGCAGAATTAGAAGGGGGGACCCACATGTATATGTCGGAGGGAAGAAAAGATCAAACTTTGAGGGGGAAAAAAAAGGAATATTTTTTTTGATCAAATCAAATAAATTAATTAATGGGGTGTCTATATATCTCTGTCACAGACTCAGGGTAGATAGATATGGCGATCGAAGTCAAGTTCACCAGTGTGCCATTTGAAATGCTGAGCCCCGCATTAATTAATTACTGTAGAGCAATAAAGAAACAACAACTAAGACTATTAAATTAACGTAATTTTTTTTTTTGAAACAATTTTATTAATACTGGGTTATAATTGCAAATCAAGTTAAATATAACCTTTTACACTTACACTGAGAATCAAAAAATCAATTTATAAACTTGAAAATAAAAAAACCTTCAGAAATATCAAAGCACAAATAGTCCCGATAATGTCCTTAGAGAAAGACTTCATGAAGGACCTAATAGCTATCTTCAATGACTCGTTTTGACTCTTCGTTATTTGAATTGACATTTTTAATTGATTCACTGAAGTAGATTCTGCCAACTCTAATCTACCATGGTAATAATCTCTCCAGATCTGAATAAAAAACAATACAGATTTGGAGGATAGCCATATCACTGATAAAGAAAATACTAAAAACAACTCAAAACATCACAGATCTAAATTTGGGTGTACTAAAATCACCATAGATCTTGATCTAAGTAGATAATTGTCTTCCCAAATAGAAGAATTATTTAAAACTAAACATAAAAACATGAAAAGATATTGAGAAAAATCCCGGAGAGAAAGAAAATCTCCTCCCCCGTATAAGGGAGGTACCTACTAAGAAAAGAGGTAAGAGAAAACTGTGACAAGGCTCGCTGTGGAGAAAAAAAGGAGAGAGAGCATGTGAGCGCTCCTCTCTCTACCATCTCTCTAAATTAACTTAATTTTGATATTCTGTAGAATTATAAAATCAATACTCAAGCTTCTCAACCACACCCAAAGATCACAATAATCATTTTGCGGTGCTACTGCTATATAGATAAGATCATTAGATAGAAAATTATGAAGAATATATATACATATATGGGCACCAATCTATTAGGTATTTTTTTTACTTATACATAGGTATTGTTTTGCCTAATTAAAATTGATTACGCATTTATTTTCATGATAAAAAGTGGAGAGAGAAAGCCATTGAATAATGAATTTTTATTTTTTATTTTTTTTCAACTACCCAAATTATGATAATTGTTAGATAATGATCTAACGGCTGAAAATAAAAATACCTATAGATAAGTGAAAAAAAAGTACCTAACGGATTGGAACCTATATATATAGGTCTAAAGTTCTAATAATATATTTTCGTAGTATATTACCATAAATGGGTTTATACATGATAGATAATTAATTAAACTCTATGCATATTTAGTTTATTCTGAGACATAGGGACCCAAATATCCAGCGAATGTAGGTCACTCCGTGGAGCTATCCCCTTGTAATTAGATTTAGAAGGGACCAAAGCATTAACTAGACCTTCTTATCTGGTAGGCCTACGTGTTGGCAGCAGTACTACAACTAACTTTAATTTTATTCGTTCCTGTCATTAATATGAATAAAATGAGCTAATATATATATATATATACATATTCCAATTCAATAGACATTTTTTTAACATATCTGTAGGTAGTTTTTTAGCCGTTTGATTATTATCTAACAGTTACCATAATTTAGGTAGTTGAAAAAAAAATATCCATTATTTAATTTTTTTTTTCTCTCCACTTTTTACCATAAAAAGACTTGTATTATAAATTTTATTTAGGCAAAATAATACCTATAAATAGGTGGAAAAAAATTACCTCCTAAATTAGTGCCTATATATATATTACCGTCATCTGCGCCACCTATCATGATCATTATCGTCTATTAGTGTGAGGTATGCAAAATTTTAAATATATTATAGGAGAAAACCAAGTCTCCCAAGAAGGGATTATTATATATTTAAAAAAAATCTTGGGGTTTTTTTTTTAGCAAAAAAAACATTTTGGGTTTCTGGTTATATCCAATAAAATGTTGGTTTTTTTCTTTTTAATTCTAGCAATAAAAACTGTTGAGTTTCTGATTATATCGTAATAAAAACTGTTGAGTTTTTGATTATATGTAGTACGTTAAAATTCAGTCAAATTAAGTCCAAAACTACTATTTTGATCAAAATCTTGTATAAGTACATATAACATGATTAAGAAACTAATTCATTTTTGCTTGTTTTATACTTTTGGACTATTTTTTTTTATCTTATTTTGTTTAACTAAAGGATACTAATCTTTTGATATAAAATGGCAATATTTTTATATTAATTGGGGTACTTGATAACGAGACCAGTCTTGCATATTAGTGCATGACAGTGTATATCAAGGACAAATGAGTTATTTAACTTATTTCACAAGTAAATTGATTGAGAGTGACTTTATTGCCACCTATCGTCTGCTCTTCATATACTTTATTTTAATGATTTCTTTTAGGGTGGATCCATTGCCATACTCAAGTCTACTCTCCCCATACTTTAGCTAAATTCACTATTCATTCAAATTTCTAACTTTGAATACGACTAATTGTACCCCTTGATTATTCTAAAATAGCCTTTATAATTATTTTTTTATTTTTTTTTTCCCACCAACCACCTGCTCATCTTCTTCTTTACTAGATTCATTACTAGTTTAAAAGTGAGAAAATCTGGAAAAAAATTAAGTAAATACATCATAAGAAATAGAAAAACAAATCCATCACAACATAAATCCAAAAATAAATTTATCAAAACCATGTTCTTCACTAACAATGATCATTAACAAATTCATAATAGATAAACCAAATTAGTTTTATCTTTGTTTAAGTGTTGTCAATACAAAAGGGAAAAACAAACCCAAAAAATTTCACATGAGAAACCTAGAGAAGAAGAATAAGAAATGATTTTTCTGGTTCAAATCCAAATAACATAGACCATCTTTCTTTCCCATTAAATCATATTCATGATTATGGACTTTTTCTAAGAGGGGTGTGAAGATTTTTTATTGTAAAAAATATATATTTGAAGAATTTGTTTTGTATCTAAAAGTAATTTTATTGAAGGTTATTTTGTAATAAAAGAAAGTGTGGGTCTATTGTACTTCTGTTTCCTCTCTCCACCCTTTTAATAATTAAAAATTTTATTACAAAAAAAACCATCAATCGTAATTATATTAACGTACATTCCTAATGAAAAAAAAAAAGTCCTAAGATCATAATAAACATTACAATAATCTTGAAAGAGAAAAAAAATTTCTTAACCATACAACAGTAGGATCTGCACACCTAATAAAGAATTTCCAATCTTTTAACTTAAAGAAAAAAAAAATTGCACATCAACAAGATGAAAAAAGAAAATCATTTGTGATACGAACAAGAAAATGAAGAACCCAAATTGCTGATATATACTTTAGCAAATAAAAATAAAAATAAAATTTTCTTCACTTTTAGTATGAGATATTAAAACCCTCCGATCTTACTTCATCGCATCGTGTAAGCCTTTACCAAAACTAATATGTTTTCAAATTTTTTAAAGATTTATGCTCTTCAAAACTCTTATTAATGGCTTAGTCTGACTTTATGCATATATATTGTTGTTGAATGTATTTTGTTTTTTTGTTTCTTTCTAACATCATAGTTAACTATATGTTGTACATGTATGATTTAATTAGGTTTGTTTAAGAAGTTGAATGAGCTTATTTAATCGGAGAAATCTCTTAATGTAAAGAAATTTACTTCCCCCCACCAAAAAAAAAAAAGTAGCAAATTATTGCATAGAGCTTACCTTGTCTCGTTGTGTAACGTGCGTCAAATGGATGAGCTTTGAAATTGAAAGGGCAAAGCCTGTTGTCATTTGCGATGTTGCAACATCACTGTCTATGTTTACTGACAGTGATTATGGGTTAATGTTGCAACATCACTGGAATATTTGACCTTGCATTTTCGAATGTATTTGTCCGAATTTTACAGCTGTTATATGATTGAAAATCTGTTCAATCAGTTGTGTTTTGATCATAAATATCAATAATTATTGTTTGCCTTGTAGGAAAATTATATTCACATATTTCTTTCTTATTTAGGCATATTTTAATGAAGATTGATTATGGTGTGATTACTATTACTAATTGGTTAATATTTCTTATTATAATCAATCTTGATTTTAATCAATCAGATTTTATTTATTTGGTTAATTTAATCTGATTATTTTGACAGCTTGTATTTTATAGAAACTACCTTATTTTATGAGTATTAAATTTAATTTCTTGAGGTGTCGTTTTCCTATTTATCTTTAGCTTATTCTTTTTGTGTGTAAACACTTTTTATTTGCTTAATTTGTGCAAAAAACGGAATGTTTATTTCAGGTAACAAATCAAGACTTCTTCTAGAAAGGTTACAAGTCTGGCTGTTTAGACAGGGCCGATATTGTAACATCACTGTGCAGAATCAGCAATAATTTCAGATCAGCATTGATTGCGAAAATCTTATCCTTGACTGCTCTAATTGATTTCCAATCAGTATTTATGATGAGGAAAACGTGTCTTACAGATTACCAAAGATTGGAAGACCTCAAGCACTATAAATAGGAGTCTAGGTTAGAGTCCTATGTATGCCTTGTATGTTTTGTGATTGCCATTAATGCAATACTTAGTAAAATCTGTCTATACTTTATGTTGAGAGACTAGGAGGGATTCTTAGTCGTGAGAGTGCTTCGGGAGAAGTACAAGCGCTTCGGGAGAAGTGCAACAAGTCTTCGGGAGAAGACAGGTTTCGAGAAATCTGAAGGGAGTTCAGACGGAAGGAATCACATCAAGTCGAGGGGAGCTCGCTAGACAGATTAGTAAAGTAGTACTTGCATGTTGCAACATTTAAGAGAGGAAGTCTTTAAAATTTGATTGGTGTTTGTACTCACGTTATTCTTTACTAATAAGTTTATTTATCTGGGTATGGCCCCTTGGATGTAGACTATCGGGAGATAGTTGAACCAAGTAAAAATATTGTGTGTCAAATTTTTATTTTTCAGTGTTACAACATCCATATCATAATTTTTCGCATATTCACCTTACATATTTAATTGGACAATTAATTATATTCGGTAAGAATATAAGAAACGGTCGTAATATTTGGTATCAGAGCAGGTCACTAATAGCTTATTTTGTGAGATCTTGTGGATTTTTGACCGTATTTTTCAGGTATGTCGTTTCTTACCGAAAGAGAGTCCATTACACGCCCCCCATTGCTTGAGGGTACAAACTATTCATATTAGAAGGCACGTATGAAAGCTTATATCAAATCTATTGATGAAAAATCATGGAGGTCAGTTCTTACTGGATGGTCACCACCAACCACTAAGGATGAGAATGGGAATGATACTCCTAAACATGAACTCAATTGGTCTCCTGAAGATGATAAACTAACCAATTACAACTCCAGAGCGTTATATGCTATTCTCAATGGTGTTGATACTACTCGAAGCAAAATAATAATAAATTGTGATTCTGCCAAGGAGGCATGGGATATTTTACAAACATATTTTGAAGGTTCTGGTGATATGAAAAGAACCAAAATAGTTATTTTGACTTCTAAATTTGAAGAGTTAAAAATGAGAGAAGATGAAATCCTATCTGAATATTTTACTAAACTGTATGACATTTCAAATGAAGCTTTTGCTCTTGGTAAACACTTTTCGAATACTAAAATGGTTAGAAAAATATTTAGATCTTTGCCTGACAGGTTTCAACCAAAGCTTACGGCCATTGAAGAAAGCAAGAACCTCAAAACTAGGAAGGTGGAGGAACTTATGAGATCCTTACAGACCTATGAGATGAAAATCATACATAGGAAGAAGGATAAATCAATTGCTCTTAAAGCTACCCCTGAACCGGTTGTAAGTGAAAATCTTGATGATGAACTTGCTCTCTTGTTCAAAAACTTTAACAAATTTTTAAAGAAAATGGGCAGGCAATCCAAGGGGAGCAACTCAAGTAAAGGTAAGTTCACACCTCCTAAATCTGATGTTTCTAAAGACAAAAAGAAATTTATTCAGTGTAGGGAGTATGAAGGTTATGGTCACATACAAGCTGAATGTGCCAACACCCTAAAGAAAAAATCTAAGGCAATGACTACCTCATGGAGTGATGAGGAGTCAGAAGGTAGCCAAGAGGAAGATGAAACACATGTAAGTAATTATGTTGCTTTTGGTGTTTCATTAGTTTCAGATAATATGTGTTCTGTGCAGAATTCTACAGATAATGTTATAACACAGCCTGCATTTAGCAGTAATATTGTAACATCAGACCGATTATATGATTCAGACAGTGATGATTCCGAACTGAATGAAGAATCAATTAGAATATCCTATGAGAATATGTATTCTCAATGGGTTAAAGTTGTAGATGAGAATAGATCTCTTGAAGGAAGAATTTCTATGCTCATCCAATACAAGGAGAATTCTGAATTAAAGATCCAAGAGTTGGAAACCTTGCTAGATAAAAAAGAAGTAAAGTTAAAAGATGTTTCAGCAGAGCTTGATAGAACTCAAAAGTTCTTAAAAATGCTAAATTCTGGAACTGCCAAATTAGATCATATTCTGACAGTTGGTAGATCTGGGTCAGATCATCATGGGCTCGGATTTAAAGGTGAGAGCTCGAATTCAAAAACTGTTTTTGTTAAGAGTTCTTTTCCTAACCCAGTTGCAGGAACCAACAGTGGTCTTACAACACAGAAGAAACTTCATGTTGTAACTACAATATTAGTTTCTGGAAAACATGCTAATGTTGCAACACGAAAATCTCCTATTGCAAAATACAGCAAACCTACAGGATTTAATTCCATGAGAAACCATGGTAAGTTTGTTCCAACTTGTCATTTCTGTGGTGTAAAAGGTCACATCAGACCTAGATGTTTTACTATGAGAAATTTTTTGGAAAATAATTACTATTCTCATGAAATTCCATTTCAAAGAAAAATACCAAAGAAAAAGATTGATTTGTCAAAGAAAACAAGCAAAGTTTGGGTTAAAAAATCTAAATTAAATTGTTTTAGATCTTTTACTTGTTTTAGATCATGTGCTACTAACGATTGGTATTTCGATAGTGGATGTTCCAAGCATATGACAGGTGACAAATCTATTCTTATAAACTACAAGTTAGATACCGGAGGTGTTGTAACATTCAGTGATGGTGCAAAAGGAAGAGTTCTTGGAAAAGGAACTCTTAATATTGAAGGATTTCCTAAATTTAGGAATATTTTGCACGTAGAGGGACTTATGGCTAATTTGATCAGCATAAGTCAAATTTGTGATTTAAACTTTAATGTTAATTTCACTCGTGATAAATGTGTTGTTTTTGATGAATGTGGTAAATCAGTTTTAGAAGGTTTTAGATCAAAGGATAATTGCTATACTTTAACAAAATCACATTCATGTAAAAAGCATCAATAAATGAATCTGATTTTTGACATGAAAAGTTAGGGTATTTAAATTTTAAAATGTTGCAGAAACTTGCCAATTCAGATGATGTCCGTGGCTTACCAAATTTGGGTAGGAAATCACAAGGCGTTTATGGTCCTTGTCAGATGAGTAAATAGTTAAGAGCAACACATAAAGTAATTCAATATGTTACAACATCGAGAGTGCTGAAATTACTTCATATGGATCTTATGGGTCTCATGCAAGTAGAAAGTGTTGCAAGTAAAAAGTATATTTTTGTTTGTGTAGATGACTTTTCTAGATATACTTGGGTAGATTTTTTAAGAGAAAATTCATATACTTTTGATGCCTTTAAGAAACTGGTCGTTAAACTTAAAATGGATAAAGGTTGTAACATTGGAAAAATAATCAGAATACGAAGTGATCATGGTAAGGAATTTGAAAATTCTTTATATACTGATTTTTGTGATTCAAATGGTATTACTCATGAATTCTCAGCTCCTGAGACACCACAACAAAATGGTGTTGTGGAAAGAAAGAATAGAACATTACAAGAGATTGCTCGGGTGATACTAAACAGCAAAAAGCTTCTGGCCAATCTTTGAAATCAACACAACCGAAGAGAAAAACAATTGCTGCTGAGAAAGGAAAAGGAGTATCTTCTTCAGAAACACCAGGTTTTATCCCAGAAAACTCTTTCTCTCCATGGTATTATACAAAAGATGCTGCTCAATCTATGAAGATCTATGAACAGTGTCAATATATACCTGAGAGAAACATAAACTTGAAGTCATTTCAGAAAATAGGGGCTCTAAAATGTATTGAAGATCAAAAGTGGCTGAACACTGTTTCAGAAATTAAAGGCTTTATTCCTAGGATAGTTTAGGAATTTTATTCCAACTTGACTGAAGACCTAGACAAACAAGGTTCTCCAGGGTATGGGAAAGTCTTTGTTAGGGGTCATGTCTATGATTTTTCCCCTACTGTTATAGCCGATTTTCTGAACATACCTATTTGGCCTTTTGATGACTTTGAGAAAGAATTTCCTCTCAACAAGGTAGCTAGTGAAATCCTTGTCACACAAACCAAATGGCCGAAGAATAGCATCTTTAAGACTACTGATCTGACACTAAAGTATAAAGGGTTGCATCGCATTACCATTGATAATTGGATGCCGACCACACATTCCAATACACTGCATGGAGATTGTGCTTGTTTTCTCTTTGATATTGGAACAGGTGGTCAAGTGAATTTGGCACAGTTGATTTTCAACTACATCTATGATTTGCGATACAACACCACTCCAACCAAGAGATTAATCTTTCCAGCACTTATCTATGGAGTTCTGACTAAGCAGAGACCTCCACGTTATACTTCTGAATATCTCACTCCTCTTGTGTCCAAGCTGGTGTTCAGAATGAAGGAGAGAGATTCTGTTGAGGGGGAGGATGAGCCTGCTGCAGAACCTAATGTTAGAACATCCGGTACTGTAGATACAAGTGCTGCAAATTCAGCCGTGCTTGCTCATTTGGATAAGATGGAATGAATGTTATCTATAATTTGCATGATGACGGACATTGATGTAGGAGATGCTTCTCCAGCTCGTCCTCCTGCTTAAAGATTTTCTTGAAGTTTCTGTTTTTCTGTTTTATCGATAATAAGTGATGTATATCACAGACAAATTCTGATTTCTGGTTTAGTTTAGTTTTCTGTTTGTGTTTTCTGCAGGAATTGAGCTCATGTTACAACGTTGAGCAACTTATGATATTAGTTTACTATATGTGACTTCTGGTTTTCATTTGCTATCTTTAACCATGTTATGAATTCTGCAGTGATTTGTAACTACCTTTGGCTATTTTTGCCAAAAAGGGGGAGTAGTAGCAAAAATTACAAAAACTAGTTAGTCCCTGCAAAAACACATTTTCGATGAATATTCGATTAATTTTTTCCGATCAATTTCGATGTATTTCGATTATATTCGAGCTTATTTCGACCAATTTTCGTTGACTGAAAAATATATATTCTTCCTTTTATATTTTATGATTTATCTGTTGATTTTGAATACCAGATGAATCTAATTTCTGTTTTATCTGTAGAGTCACGTTTCAACATCATAGTTTTGTATAACGGTGTGAATGGATGTTTTCGTCAGAGAAAATATTGTGGTCTTATATTGCTAAAAAAAGTAAGGCCATGGGTAAATGGAAGGGTATAACTTTTATGACCCCTGTAGATAAGCAGTATGAGGTGATGGGAGTTGATAAAAATTGTTTTGATTTAGAACTTAAGGTTGTTCATAAATATGGTGGTGGAGATGGAATCCCTATTCCTGCAATGAAGATTACTACTGATAGTGAGCTAGAACTTTGGCTTGAGAAGATGTCTTACTCTATTCAGCACCGTATTCCTTTATGTGTGTCCATTTTACCGAAGTTTAGTCATATGGGTGAGGGTTACAGTCAAAATTCTTCATTTGTGCCTGAAACAGGTGCAGAGAAAATAGACGAGCAAAAGGTAGATCTAACTCCACCTGCAGTTGCGGCGTGTCCGCCAGAAATATGTCCTCCAATAAGGGCTGATAGTGACAACTACTATAGTTAGGATTTTGGTGCAAAAAACATGCGTCTAGAAGAGTTAAAGGAATACTTTAGTGATAGTGTTAACTTAAACAACAATGAGGATGATTTGGGGAGAGCAAATAATGAGAAAGAACCTGTAACAAACAGGAAGAGATTGCAGATAAGTATACCTGAACAAGAAGAGTCAAGTAAAGTACCTAAGACTCCAGGGAGAACACTAGGGACTTCAAGTAGTCGAGTGCATGGAGTAAGAATAGTAGATAATGCATCGAAGTGGAGTACTCCCTTATTTTCGGAGGGAGAATTGCCACAGAGAATCCCTAACAACTTGTGAGCTGGATCTTCTAATTCAATAAAAATCATGATCGGTCAATTATTTGAGAATAAGGAAGACTTGAAACTGAAGCTGCACTTACATGCAATAAAGTCCAATTTTGAGTTCAAAGTGAAAAAGTCAGGCAAAGACTGTTGGTTTATAAAATCTATGGACGATAATTGTACGTGGTTGCGAGTTAGAAAGGTGGAGCAGTCTGACATATTTGAGGTGCGAAGATATGTGCCTGAACATACATGTTCGTTAGCAATAGATATAAGGACAACAGACAAGCGGCACCATGAGTTATTGGATGTTGCATTAAGAGAAAGTACACAAATTCAGCTAACCCTAATTACACCCCTCGATCAATAATCGATGATTTCTCTAAAGACTATGGGAATATGACATATGAAAAGGCATGGAGATGTAGGAAAAAAGTACTTGTGTATGTCAGGGGAATAATAGATGGTTCATATCAAAAGTTGCCATCTTACCTATATATGTTGGAGAAGACTAATCCGGGAACAGTAACTCATTTAAAGACCGATGAGATGGGACATTTCAAGTATTTCTTTATGTCATTAGTTGCATTTATTCGGGGATTAGATGTGTCATAGGACAATGTGTGGATGGATCTTTCTTGAAAATAAATTATGGAGAGACAATGTTAGCTACTATTGCACAAGATGCAAACAGGTAGTTGTATCCTGTTGCATTTGGAGCAGTCGACTCAGAGATCAACGACTCCTAGATGTATTTTATCATGAAACTAAAGGAAGCAATTAGAGACGTTGAGAACTTAGTATTTATATCGGACCAACACCCAAGTATTGTGAATGCATTGTCAAATGTGTTCCCTGAAGCACACCACGGAGCTTGCATACATCATATTAGTATGAATATCTAAGCAAAATTCAAGAGTGATCATTGCCACAGTGAATTCTTCTTAGCGGTAAAATCCTATAGAATGAGTGACTTTTTTCGTCATTTCGAGAAGATCACGGTCAAGGATCAAGCCATTGCTAATTATTTAGAAGAAATAAGCATTGAGAAATGGAGTCGTGCAAACTTCTCTGCACTTCGTTACAATATCATGACAAGTAATAACCCTGAGAGCTTTAATAACACGAGTAGAGATACACGGAAGTATCTAATCACAATTTTGGCGGAGTTTCTGAGATATATGCTACAAACTTAGTTCTTTAAAAGGTGAACATTGGCAATAGAATCTAATAAACTATTAGCAAAAAAGATTGAAAAGAAATTGGAGGACCGTATTGAGGCTGGTCATCCCCTGAGCCACTATGAGTTTTATGTCATGGACGGTGACAGAGATGGTCAAGTTAATTTACAGATAAAGACTTATAGTTGTAGGAAGTTTGATTTGACAGGTCTACCCTATACGCATGTATTGGCGGGTGCTCTGAGTCGACGCATTAATCCATACACCTTGTGTTTCCAGTATTATACAGTTGACGCATAGCTATACTCATATGCAGAGACTATATATCCAGTGGGAAATGAAGAAGAGTGGGTTGTACCAGATGATATTAGCATGCGTATGGTAGAACCTCCTCCTTATAAATTGAAGCCTGGATGACCGAAAACAAAACATAGAAAGTCGCAAGGAGAGAAGACTAAACTCCAACTTCATTGCAGCCATTATGGAGGAAAAGGCCACAATCGGGCAATTTGTAGGTACATGATGCCTACAGCTTCAACGTAAGCATCAATTCAGGTAAACTCAAAAAAATTAGGTATCAAGAGTTATTTATAATGATACTGTTATCATTTTAATTTTATGATTTTGGCTTTAGTACTGCAATGAATAATTTTAAAATTTTAAATTTCTTCCCAGTTATATTTTAAGAATCTAGTTGGAATAATTTTGTTTATAATATTTACTTAATTAAAATGATATTAATTTTTGGAAGATTTTCATTAGTCAAAAAACCATCGAAATATAATAGAATATCGTCGAAATTGAATCAAAATTTAAAAGATTGCAGCCGTCGAATACCATTGAATCTAGTCGAACTATAATCGAGCAGGCATCGAAATATCATCTAATAGCGTTAAGAATTCATCTGTTGTATAAATAAGGACGAGTATACAGTATTTACATCAAAATGAAGTCAAAATACAATCAAAATTGAATCAAAATGAATCGAAATTAAATCGAACTCCATCGAATTTCGATTTATGCTAAACTAGAAATTAATCTCTTTCTATTTCCATTCAAATTCTAACGTGTTATTTAACAAAAAAGTCAACCATATATATTTTCAACTTCAACACATAATTCATATACAATATCTATGGCTCTAAGTTATGATAAAATAAATCGACACATTTATCTCTTGAAAATTAAATAAAATTATCAGCAACAGAATTTAGTGGAAGATCGGCCAAGATGCATTCCAAGTGCTTGACTAAAAAAATATCGCAATCCCCACTACAAAGGAAAATTAGTATAGTTAGTGTGAGACCGAAAAATTAAATATTTGCTTCTCAAATTGGGGGACAGTATTCAAATATCTTTTCCTGGTTTGTGGCACATCCTCGGGAGGCAACCTTCTCAGATCAAAATCCCGAGGTCTGGTCAGAGTAGCCAAATCAAGATCGGCTCGATCAGCGATCTCAGGGATAGACGGCAGAACATGTAGAAGCATCTTCGCCATCAGAGTCATGGCTTCCTCGATTGATGTAGCATCGTATAATGCTTGATCAGAGTCATATATACTAATCACATGTGCAGGAAGATCGACCTCCATAAGAACCCAATGGTTTGAACTGATATTGAAGGGGCAGTACACCTGATCAACCTCCACCCAAGGACATTGAACGTTATTTGAATCTCCTTTGGCGTAGTCGGTAAGCTGGTCATTCCACTTAAATTTTGATTTGTTTGAGCTTTTCTTGAAACCGTTCCACTGACCATTCATACATACAGTGAAGATCGTCTCGGCAATAGCTATCTTCTTTATAAACTTCTTTGGAAAAAACCAAAGCCGTTATCGTATCGACCAAAAGGCCACATCAATATGCTACATAATCAACTGAATACAATAAATATTATGTGAATACAGAAAATGACATGAACTTGTAAATTTACATAATAGATCATATTACCTCATCTGCAAACCACTTCGAACGGATTTGGATATCCAAGAAGAATGATATAGATGCCGAACCAGTGGGAAGCTGGATTGGTTTCCGGTTGTCAATGGATCCAGCAAGCCATTTATAGAATGTATGTTGTTATTTCTTGTCAATTTTTTGGAAAGGGTCTGGTTTGCATAGATCATTGACCTTAAACTTCTTATTGGAAAAATAGGTATAAGTTAATAAGTCTCTTCATCTTGTGGGCTATCCATTTCTTCCTGTGAAACTGAACTCCAGCAACCTTAGTTGGGTGTACCTCTTTTACGCCCAGAGTTTGCTGTTATTCAGGGGCTGTCTATTCAGGTATTTTCTATTTACTGGGAGTCTATACCACAACATCGTCCTCATGTTCATACCTTTGAGGAAGTATATCAGACTCGGTAGCATCTGAATCATAATTGGATAGTTGCCACTGTGCTTTCATTTCCTCCATCATTTTCAATAGCCTATCTAATTTATCATTCAGTGCCACCTGGTTTGCCTTAATGTCATCCTGGTTCGCCTTCAATTCATTAATATCAGCCTTCAGCTCAGTATAAAATGTACGTGAACGAGGCATAGTGTTTGATGGTTGCTCCTCTAGGTTAACCTCTAATTCATCTGTGGGCCCATCAAAGATGCTAGCTTCCTCTGCAGCTTGCTTTACTTCGGCTGCCTTCTTCTTGTTTTTATCATCTTCCTCACCTTCAACTCCCTCTTCCTCAACTCCAGTACTGTTGAAGCTACAGTGTGGATCGTGATATATTTGACCATAGAATTCCTTCTCTATTTCTCGTGGATTCAGTATATCCTTCGTCATAAGCTGCAAAATAGTTTTAAAAAAAAAAACTTCAATCAACTAAGATAAATAAGATAATATTAATAAACTATAGAAAGTATATTATGTACTTACTTTTTTAATCTTCAATATATTTTCGCAATCCTTTTATGATGGCATTTTGTTGTTTGTCCACGATAGCATCATTAGAAATTTAATGCCAAGGTTATCAGCAAAAGCACTGGTCAGCTTCGGGATAGCCTTATAAGCCCAATATTGGAGAGCAATGTTGAATCTATACACCATATATTGAGCTTCCTTAGCCTTCTTATTCTTTTTTATCTTATTAAGATAATTTTCCCTCTGGTGGTTTATGTCTTTATTCAAACTCATGAAGGTCCTCTTATAAGATTGCCTTCCCCATAGATAATTGAAGAAATCCTCCTCATTCTCTACAAAAGATAGCATCTCCATTTGAATCTTGGTACATGACTCCTGTGCCATCAATAGCCCATCAACAAAGTAGTACAAACCCAACTTCTACATGTCCTCCTTCTCCTCATAATTTAAAAAAGCGGCTTATAATTTACCAGATCTCACTGTAGCTTCATTATTCAGGTATGTCTCTTTGAGTCTTATGCTACTGGACATTGATCTGAGTTTGACAACATCCGGGTCCTTTCCAAAATTTAAGGTCGTTATCAAAGCAAACTCACCAAGGCCAAATCTCAAATAGTTATCCCCAATCAAAAACTGCAACTCTGCGGACTTTGTGGATTTCACCATCCTCAACAATAGGTGGTGTAGCAGTACTCCAGATACTTGCATTGGAGGAGTGAGAAAGAATTGCTTAAATGGGCATTCGTTTGCCCTCTCCATTAAACCATATTCTTTAAATTTTTGCTTGATCTTCGATATAACAATTGTTTTGGGGTGTGACAATTTTTTATAATTAGTCACTAACTAAAAATATTAAGCCACAACTAATATGATAATTGTACAACATGGGATCAATTAAGAAACTCTGACGTGCCTATTTTTCATCGGAGAAATTACCAAATCTATACCATGTCAACAAGAAGCCAAAGACCATTTGAAGATCCAATTTGTGATGAGATGTCAATACCCAATTAGAAGTATTTTCGACCACTTGTCAACACTGAATCGGAACAATTAAGCAAATATTGTTGTAGTAGCCAATAAAGTGGTGCTATGTGTCAAGCTATTATTAGACCCCTTTATTATATATGTGTCAAAACCTAAAGCATGGTTATGTAGAATAGTGACACCTCACCAAGTATATGTGGCAATTTCTTGTAAGTTCTTTTAGTCATTCTCATCTTTCCACCACTTGTACTTCTTATATATATATATGCTGTGAAAACGAAGGGGGGATAGATAAAATCTTCAATTCTCTTTAGCTTGGCCGTGCTATCTCTCTCTCTCTTTCTCTCTCTCTCTCTCTCTCTCTCTCTTTCTCTTTTATCCTCTTCCTTAAACTGAAGCTCTATCCAACGTAACCATCATCACCTCTCCGTTCCTCTTTAGTTCGCGACCTTCATCTTTTCATTTCGTACATACATATATGCCTTTCTCATCATTTCGTGGTGTATATACCACTAACACTCCTTGTTCTCTTCTTGATCCATAGCCACCCTCTCATTAAAAACCATCCTCATCTTGTTCCTTTTCTTCTTCCCGTGGCACCTAATCTCTCTCTATATATATCCTTCATCTTAGTCATTAACCATTTTCTACTATTTTGCTATTATCTTCAATCCATGGTTATCTTAGCCGATCATTTATCCTTGTTATTATCGCCATTTGCATAAGACTTAGTCAACAAGTCCACTTGCATGCATACATATGTCCATATAATTGTCTTATTATATTAAGCATCACATTATTTTATTAACTTAACATATATATTAGCACCACGACTCATTCTCATGTGCATGTTTTAGGCTTCCCTTCCAAGTCTCTTTTCTCATACATGCACACATATATAGATATACATACACATATTTATATATATGTACACTTGTATTAATTATTATTATTATCGTGACATTTTGCATAAGCGATCTTTGGGTACCGAGCTACTCTCCATAACCTCGTGCTTGACCTGTAGCACAAGTTTGAGGTGTTGTGCTATATATATATATATTTGTCTTGTATCTCTACCCTGACGGGTAATTCGTATTGCTACTCTAAGTGTAATCAATTACTACGCTTCCCCTTCCCAAAAAAAGTAGTCCGTATTGTTGTCTTGAGTGCGATCGGTTACTTTACCCCCTTTTTAATTGTTATGTGCATTTATTTAGTGATCTGTGTTATTTTCTCTCGCAACCGGTCGTATCACTTTATTTAAATTTCAACATTTTAATTTCAATTATTTATTATTATTTCCGATAATATGGCTAGATTTATCGCCTCGTAATTCTAACCATTCTAATTAACTAAAACTGGTATATGGACGGTATCGCCTTCCTCAGTTTCTAACTATTTATTTTTATGTACTTTATTTCTAATGCTAACTTCTAGTTGACACCATGGTCGGTTTATTCGCCTTAGTCAACTAGTAATATTTGAATTCCTTGTCTATTTATTTATTTCATTATTATATTACTTCTATTTATTCCCTGCACACTGAGTGAGTCATCTCTGCAACTGCTAATCCTGTCAAGATACATGAGAAGAGTTGTTTTCCTTGCAACCGCCTATCTTGTTTTGACATATGAAAGTGGTGTGATGACCCTTTCTGATGTACATTCTAATGACCTAACCCAATTTTTCTTTGCTTTATTTTAATTAAGTACAAGTTTCGCTAATTAATTAAGAGCACAACTCTGATCCCGAACATTAAAGGCGACTCCACTGGGGAGTAGCGTCAGGGAAACTAAGTTTTTCTCGGGATTCCCTTAGATCCGCAAGTATATCCTGTCACTCTGCCCAAAATTCTGTTTCATATACTGAAGCTCTGCCAGTTTTACTTCTCAAAATTCTGTTTCGAAACACTGCCAAAATTCTGTCCATTTCAAACTTTTCATTATTTCTCTTCCCTTATTTTCTTGTTATTCAAATTCTATTTCTTTCTTTTCTTCTCTCACTTGTCTTTCCCTTTTCTCCCACTTTCTATTTCATTCTTTCAAATGGCCGAAGAACAAAACCCACCAAGTTCTGAAACATCGACTCAACAAGAAGAGACTCTTGCTCAAATGAAAATCACACTGCTAAGCCTAATGCAGTCTCAAGAATTCATTATGTGAAAGTTGGCTGAATTAGAAAGAAGAAATAGACCGGAGACTTGTACCCCCGTCCCATCAAGTCAAAACAACAATTCACCTGCATTAGGTAATCAAAATCCTGCTATACTGGGAATAGAAGAAAGTCTTGTTAATCCTTCTGTCATAGTGCCAGTAGACTCGAGTAATGAAACTTCACCAAAGAGCAACTATAAGATGTGCTTAAAATAGAGGTAGAAAGAGCCAACAAGATTATAGTAGCAGTTTACTTCCAACCTCTCTATCCTGTGCAAATCCTTTCTAAGCCATGTCCAAAAGATTATACCAATATTTAATTCAAAAAATTTAATAGAAAGAAAGGCAATGCTAGGGAACACATCATTGGTTTCTTGGATGACCTTGAAATCTATGCTAATGACAATGAATTACGATTGAGGAAATTTTCAAAATCTCTTACTGATCGAGTGTATTCATGGTTTGTCAACCTACCAGCCGGCATCATCTCTACATAAGAAGAATTAGTAGCAATATTCTGTACCAGGTTCTTTGTCACAGAGCATAAGCTAAGCTTGTCCGACCTCTCCAGTATAACACAAAAAAAAAATGAAGCACTCACAGTCTATGCAAATAGATTCAAAGAAAAAACTTTGGACTGCAAGGAAATCATCTCGGAGGATGAAATTATCCGAATGTGTATCAAAGGCATGTGAGCTGAATACAAGATCCACATTCAGAATCACATTATCTCAAATTTTGCAAAATTAATGCTGAGAGTAAACTATACAGAAGAAACAGTCACAGAATTATACAAATCTGTACCTTTTAGGAAATCTATTACTGAAAATTAGGGTGCTTCATCTTTTTCTAAATGGAAGAGAGAAATTGCCTTAATTGAAAGACCTCAACAAGACAAAAGGAATCGGCCAATTCCCCCTGAAATACCATTGACACCTGAGCAGATTGCTATCCTAACAGAAGCATGGATAGAAGATGGGGAAGTACGTTGTCCGTCAGGTACAGTGCCTCCGACGCTAGAACAGGCAAGAAATCCCAAATTCTGCTTATTTCATAGAAGGGTGTGCCATGCTATGCCTGATTGCTATGCCATTCGAAAACACTATCACTATAAGTCCTAGATAGGTGAAATAATCCATGAAGGTCAACAACAAGGGGCCGATATCAATCCGTTTCCAAATCACAGATGAGGTCAATAAAAGGCTGGGTGAGGAATGAAAAACTGTTTTAACTAGAGAAAATTTTGTATCAATTTTTCTCACAAAGGTAATTTCTCTATCTATGAGTCTAAAATAATGCATATGCCCCATACTGGGGACTTTTTTTTTTTGCTTTAAATCCTTTGTGATGAAATTTTATATCTTTGACAACTTTCTAAGTTTCCCTTGATTATGTTATTCCTAATTTTGCTTCATAAAATCTTATATTCTCTAAATGAGGTCGGACGCTCTTTCCTATGTCTGAAGATGGTTATCCTTCATGAATGGGCACGAGTATACAAGTTCCGCACTCATTTTTCACACATCATTTGTGCTCACCTTTTATGGCGGCCACACTCACGTGTCGTTTCTCATTTTTCCCACGTTATTTGTGCTCACCTTTTACGGCGGCCACACTCACGTGTTGTTTCTCATTTTTCACACGTCATTTGTGCTCACCTTTTATAACGACCACACTTATGTGTCGTTTCTCATTTTTTACACGTCGTTTATGCTCACCTTTTATGGCGGCCACAACACGTGTCGTTTCTCATTTTTCCCACGTTGTTTGTACTCACCTTTTATGGCGGCCACACTCACGTATCGCTTCTCATTTTTCACACGTCGTTTGTGCTCACCTTTTATGGCAGCCACATTCACGTGTCGTTTCTCATTTTTTACATGTTATTTGTGCTCACCTTTTACAGTGGTCACACTCAGGTTTCGTTTTCCATTTTTCACACGTCGTTTGTGCTCACCTTTTACGGCGGCCACACTCACGTGTCGTTTCTCATTTTTCATACNTGTCGTTTCTCATTTTTCACACGTCGTTTGTGCTCCCCTTTTACGGCGGCCATACTCACGTATCGTTTCTCATTTTTTACATGTTTTTTGTGCTCACCTTTTACGGCGGCCACACTCATGTATTGTTTCTTATTTTTCACACGTCATTTGTGCTTACCTTTTATGGCGGCCATACTTACGTGTCGTTTCTCATTTTTCACATGTTATTTGTACTCACCTTCTACGGTAGCCATACTCACGTGTCGTTTCTTATAATTCACATGTCGTTTGTGCTTACTTTCTGTGTCGCCTACACTCACATATCATTTATCTTCAATCGTTATCACATTTTTGCTCAATCGCTATATTACATAAAATCTTTATTTCAATGATTTTTCCTATCCTTGGACCTAGTACTCTCTTAACATTGAAATCGACCTAGTCATATCCATTTTAGAAATTTACTATTTCTTGGTAAAGTGAACAATATTATGCTTCTGCATAAATTTACGTATTATTAACTTAAAATTCTTAGCATTGTCGGCACTACATTGTGCTTATCTCAGAGTGACCATTAATATTCTCGTTCATGCTTGAGGTATGTCTGCTCCACGAAATATATTGGATATATGCTACTTTATTATTATTATTATTTTACTTATGCTATTTACCTTTATATTGGACATATTGTTTCATGGCATAAAGCTACTCTTTGGAGAAATTAATTTTGATATGAAATTAATTCTGTTCTTTTTACGTAATTATTCTTATAATTTTTGCCTTATTCATACCTTATGAAAATTAAATTTGGGTTGTTTTATATTCTGGCTCATTTGTAACACAATTATTGCATGACATTGCGAAGAAAGTGAAAAATGTTATCTTTCATCTAACAAAGAAAGTTCTACAAATGTACAAAGTTTGGAAGAATAAGTTTTCTATCTTGCAGAAACTCTCTTGGAAACCTTTCATTCTTTACTTAAAAGGACTTTTCCCAGTCAAGATTTTTCTCCACCCCAGGCTAATCATTTTCAACAAAAGATCCTTCCTCCATACATGCCAGAAATATCTTCAATGATGTAATCAGCGTGCTCTTCTATTAGTCATATACATAGGAGGAAGATTCGACAGAGTGAGCTCTGGCAAATGGTCACATTCGCTATAGCTCAGGGGACTTAATGTTTTGGGGTGTGACAATTTTTTATAATTAATCACTAACTAAAAATATTAAGCCACAAATAATGTGATAATTGTGCAACATAGGATCAATTAAGAAAATCTGACGTGTCTATTTTTCATCAGAGAAATTACCAAATCTATACCATGTCAACAAGAAGTTAAAAATCATTTGAAGACCCAACTTGTGATGAGATGTCAATACCCAATTGGAAGTATTTTCGACCACTTGTCAACACTAAATCGGAACAATTAAGCAAATATTATTGGAGTAGCCATTAAAGTGGTGCCATGTGTCAAGCTATTATTAGACCTCTTTATTATATATGTGTCAAAACCTAAAGTATGGTTATGTAGTATAGTGACACCTCACCAAGTATATGTGGCAATTTCTTATAAGTTCTTTTAGTCATTCTCATCTTTCCACCACTTGTACTTCTTATATATATATATATGTTGTGAAAACAAAGGGGGGATAGATAAAATCTTCAATTCTCTTTGGCCGTGCTCTCTCTCTCTCTCTCTCTCTTTCTTTCTCTCTCTCTCTTTTATCCTCTTCCTTAAACCAAGCTCTATCCAACGCAACCATCATCACCTCTCGGTTCCTCTTTAGTTCGTGACACTCATCTTTTCATTTCTACATACATATATACCTTTCTCATCATTTCGTGGTGTATATACCACTAATACTCCTTGTTCTCTTCTTGACCCATAGCCGCCCTCTCATTAAATATCATCCTCGTCTTGTTCTTTTTCTTTTTCGCGTGGCACCTAATCTATATATATATATATATCCTTCACCTTAGTAATTAACCATTTTCTACTATTTTGCTATTATCTTCAATCCATGGTTATCTTAGTCGATCCTTTCTCCTTTTTATTATCGCCATCTCTATTTCATTTGCATAAGACTTGGTCAACAAGTCCACTTGCATACATACATATGTTCATATAATTGCCATATTATATTAAGCATCACATTATTTTATTAACTTAACATATATATTAGCACCACCACTCATTCTCACATGCATGTTTTAGGCTTTCCTTCCAAGTCTCTTTTCTCATACATGCACACATATATAGATATACATACACACATTTATATATATGTACACTTGTACTAATTATTATTATTAGCATGACATTTTGCATAAGCGATCTTTGGATACCGAGCTACTCTCCATAACCTCGTGCTTAACCTGTAGCACAAGTTCGTGGCGTTGTGCTTTATATATATATATTTGTCTTATATCTTTACCTTAGCGGGTAATTCGTATTGCTGCTCTAAGTACAATCAATTATTACTACGCTTCTCCTTCCCAAAAAAGTAGTCCGTATTACTATCTTGAGTACGATCGGTTACTTTACCCTCTTTTTAATTATTGTGTGTATTTATTTAGTGATCTGTGTTGTTTTCTCTTGCAACCGGTCGCATCGCTTTATTTAAATTTCAACATTTTTATTTCAGTTATTTATTATTATTTTCGATAATATGGCTAGATTTACTGCCTCGTAATCCTAACCACTTTAATCAACTAAAATTGGCATATAGACAGTATCGCCTTCGTCAGTTTCTAACTTTTTATTTTTCTGTACCTTATTTCTGTTGTAACTTCTAGTTAACACCATGGTCGGTTTATTCGCCTTAGTCAACTAGCAAAATTTAAATTCCTTGTCTATTTATTTATTTCATTATTATATTACTTCTATTTATTCCCTGCACACTAAGTGAGTCATCTCTGCAACCGCTAATCCTGTCAAGACATCCGGGAAGAGTTGTTTTCCTCAAAACTGCCTTTCTTGTTTTGACATGTGAAAGTGTTATGATGACCATTTCTGATGTGCATTCTAATGACTTAACCCAATTTCTCTCTGCTTTATTTTAATTAAGTACAGGTCTCGCTAATTAATTAATAACACAACTCTGATCCCGAACAACAGTTATACCTTTTGCCATGACCCTTCCAGAAAAGTGATTCTCGACAGTTACAAGAAGCTTTGACTTTGGGTTCTGCATTAAAGGAAAAAAAATTAGAAAATATTTTTAGAAATATGAGAATTTGACACATCATCGAAATCCATCGAATAAGAATCGAAATGAATCGAAAATTCAATGAGACCCATTCGACGGCATTTCGACGTTCGTCGAGTAAAAGGACAGAAATTATTTATAATTGTTTATTTATCGAAAAATCGTATCGAAATGCATCGAAAAACAGAGTACGTCGAAATTACCTCGAACGTGACTCGAAAACTAACACTGACATTACTGACCAACTTTTACCTCTACAGCCGAAAAGAAATTGAAAAATGATCGAAACCAAATCGAATCAAAATCGAAAACAAATCAAAAATATAGTCGAAATATAAACCTAATCGAAAGCTAACACTGACAGTGACGACCGTTTTAGCTCTATAATCGAAAAGCAATCGAAATATAATCGAAAATAATTGAAAACATGTGAAATTTAGTCGAAAGTTAATCAAAACCGAATCGAAATACCATCGAAATTACATCGAATGTTTATCAGCATTTAAATCCCATTCAAGACTTCGAAATATAATTGAAATATATACAAAATATGATCGAAAAGTTCTCGAAATGAATCGAATTGAAAAAAAATGCATCGAAATTTGCACAAATCCTAAAAAACTTATTTCTGGAAAAATTATTTTTTCATCTATAATAACTCAATAAGTTGCCAAATATCCTCAAATATCAACAAAATTTAGTCGAAAATGGATTCAAACAATATATTAGTTATATTAATCGAAATTCCTAATTTTACTTTCAAAATGAAACTCTGAAAATTGCATTTTAATTACCTTTTTGGCTCGAGTCATTTTTTTTCTTTTGTACTTGTCGGTGACGGTGACGGCGTATGGTATTTTCGGCGCTTGTTTATTCATATTTCTATAGTTATGAAGAGAAGTCTCCTGATTTTTGCTATAAAATTTCTTTTTTTTTTTTTTGTTTTTTTTGTTTTTTTAATCATAAACTAGTTCGAGGAAGAAATGTCAGAAATCTCAATTAGGTTGGACTATAAAATTCCAAATAATCAGTAGCTCAATCAAGAATCTACTTAGACCATTCCATCTCTCCATAAATAATCATGTTTCAATTATTCTACTTAGTCCAAGCTACAACAGAGAAGAATTCGAAATCAACAGAACCAAGGGTTACAAGCAGATTCACAAAAAACTATCGGAATAGTAATAAACATATTTATTTTGCAAAGAGACTACATGTATTCATATATTTATTTGAATAACTACGTACCTAGAGAAGCAAAAAGACTCGTTTTATTACACGTCTTTAATGTAATTTTACATTTGGCTCTTAAGTAGTGGTGTTAAATGTGTTGTGTAGGTATAACCTATTTAAGTTAGGTACAAACACGCTTTCGTGTCGTGCCGGCCCATAGTATAAAGTCAATGGTCCAGCATGACCCACGACCTACTGGCTCATGTTCTAATATACCATACCATACCGTGCTAACCCACATGCCTGAATGTGCCAGTTTTTTTTGGACCGAAATTGACCTATCTAATTAGTAAAATTTATTAGTTTTAGCGTCCTTTTTATTAATTTTTTTTTTCAAATAATTCGAATTTATATAAAAATAAATGTAAATTTGATGTAAAATTTTATCTTAACTAGGTTTGCATTGTACTTACTTAATCTTAAATTCATTTTCCTCGTTGTTATTTGATTATAAGTTTGTACAGTATGTTCTTTGCATTCATTTTTTCCCTTTTTTTCTTGTCCTAGATATATCATCCTCCCAATATTTAACGAGCTACCTAATAATTTCACTTGAGGTGCTAATTAAAATAGAAAAAAAAATTAAAAAGACATATATAAAGGAAAAATAAAATGATAGAAATACATATATTTAACGTACCACTGTGCCGTACCTATACTAGCATGTCGTGCCGTGTTTAACCCATCGTACCTAATTCATTAGCCTGGTATGACCAATATGATTGTACTGTGCTTGGTACGACCTATGATTTAATGTGCGGTGACGTGCTACCGTACTAATAGGCCGGCCTGACCCTCTTTACAGCTCTATTCTTAAGTGTACACGATCCTACTTGGCACCTTTATATTTTACGTGTTTTTTAAAAAAAGTAAAATGAACATTAAGACATGTTTTCAAAATATTGATTAGCAATTGTCATCGTCCATTTCAGTTCTGAAAACAAAACACAAAACATTGCCAAGCAGGCCTGTGTTTGCTAAGCTATATTTATGTTTTTTGCTTTTTTTTTTTTTAAGTGAAATTGATAGTGAAACATTGCCAAAAAATGGCTCTTTTTTGGGTCTAACTCTTTTTTTCTTATAACTCTGGAAGCGGCGAAGCGCAGAGTTTCATTAACGGTCCACATGTATGATATAGACAAGTTTGGTCGGGAGGGACCAAGCTATACTGGGCCTAGAAAGCAAGGACCGTAACCCCAGGTAGGGCCCTGCGCTGGAATTACATGGACCTTAGTAGGCATAGCCTCGAGCCTAGAGAAAATTAGGCTGAGTGGCACTTTGGTGCTATTAAACTAGGGAAATGGACTTGTGTCTTGTAATAAAATGAAATCTTTATTTTTATTTTTATTTTCGTGCTAAAAGGACTTTCCTAAGACCACTTTTATTGTTCCAGCTTGTAAATTGACCAAAAAGCCATTATGACATCAACAAAGAGAGGAAATAGAATGTTGGAGAGGAAAATGACTAAACTCATTTTTCAGCTTTCGAACATCAGACTGAGGGCCTGTTTGGGATAGCTTTTACTTCTTGAAGTAAAAGTATAAAAAGATCTTCCTAAAAAAGATGGTAGGTCCATGCTTCTTTAAAAAGATCTTTTAAATACAAAAAGATCTTCTAAAAATTCATCCAAACACTCCTAAAAGATCTTTTGAGCCCTAAAAGATCTTTGAAAGCTGTGCCAAACGGGCCCTGAATCACGCAAGACTTTTGAAATTGCACATTTAAGGTACCCAATTATCAAAGATTCCTAATTAGGCTCTTTTCCATCAGTAAAACGTCGAAATTTTACAGAATATATCGTGTGTTAGTCACAAGTTCGATAGCTGAAAAACTTAATTAAAAGGGGGGAAAAAAAAACCTCCAAGATCCAACAAAAAAACTCCAATAATTTGTGATTTTTGGGCATTTAAGCTTTATATAAACCTGATTTTCACTTTGTACTCATTTTTTCCTTTCAATTGCGCTCCATTTTCACCCTCTTTTCAATTCTGCTCCAGTTTCACTCTTAGGTTATGTTTAGTAAGAGAGAAAAATGAGAGAAAGGAAAGAGTTAGAGGGAAAAGTGACGGAAAAATGAAAAATTGGGTTGTTTGGTAGGAAAGAAAAATGAAGAAAAAAGAAAAAAGGAGAGAAAAGGGGAGAGAAAAATAATATGTGGGCCCTATAAAAAATTTTCTCTCCAAATTGGAGGGAAAGAAGGAAAGAAAAAAAATTAGTGAATAAAAAATATAATTTACTAAATTATCTTTATGTACTAATTTTTAAAATAATAATATAGAGGATAAAATAGTCATTTTAAAATATACTAATTCTCTTTTCTCCATACATACCAAACAACTGTAAGAGAAAAACTCTTTTCTTTCTTTCTTACACATTTTCTTTCCCTCCTATTTTTTCCTTCCCTCTTATTTTCTTTCCTCTCTACCAAACATAGCCTTATTGTGAGATTTCATCTTTTTAGATAAAATATGATGTTTGAAAGTGTCACTGAAATAGTGATAGAGTTATGACCACAATCAAAATTGTCATTAACTAAAATAGTGATCATTTGGGTCGTAGATTTGGTGGAAAGAAATATTACTCAATGAATTGCGACCATAAATGAAACTTTTGTGGAAATAAATATGGGTTTCTATCACTTTTACATATAAAAAAACTAAAAGAATTACCAAAAATACGGAACTCGGCTTTTTTTCAAATTTTCGTATGGTTTTTATTAGAAAAATATCACTTTTTAAAAAATATTTAGAAAAATACCATTTTTTAAAATAGTTACTACTTACCGGTTTCTGGAAACTTATTATTGGTTACTAGTTACTAGTTATATACCAGTTATAAATACTTTTAGTTAGAAACTGATTATCAGAAACCAGTTACTATTTTAAAAAATGATATTTTTCTAAATAGTTTTTAAAAAATGGTATTTATCTAATAAAAATTGTACCGCACCTTAAAAAAACTTAAACCACCGTATTTTTCAAATTTTTTTCTAAATTACCGTATAATGTTTAATTTCCTCCATAAATATTACATAATCAAACAGAGATTTTATACACCCGAGTGGATGCAACATGGGATTTTAAGAGTTTTCCCTTTGAAAATTGAAAAAAATTAGAGAAATACGGTACTAAAAAATAATACAATCTCATATGATGTACGGATAGTATTTTTCAAAATATTTTGCCAAAATGCGGTGGTAAAATCGAAATAAAAGCCAATTTTTTCAAAATTCATAAAATGTGGCAAAATCATGCCATCTGTGACAAAAATCCAATGCCAACACACCTCATTTTTCTTCCTACACTTTAAGGGTTCGAAACTCATCACTTTCCCAGATCCATTTTGTCTTTTTTTTTTT
>JXTC01000531.1:37080-95536 GCA_002914845.1 Trema orientale | reverse complement strand
CATAATAAATATTTTTTAGTTATCTCAATAAATAATAAATACTTGGTAAACCATGATAACCATTTAGGTTACTGGTTTCTAGACTGGTGGCCACTTAAACTGGTGACAAGTTATCGATTACCAATACTAGTTACTAGTAACCAATCTAGCTACTAATTTTTATACTGGTAGCCACTTAGATTGGTGATTGTTTACTGGTTACTAGTAACTAGAATAGTTACGAATTCCAAATAGTAGCTATCAGTAATTATTCTGGTTACCAGTTATTGGTTTCTATATTAATAGCTAGTTACAAAGACTGAAATTGGCTACTAGTTATTGGTTTTTTTTAAATAGTTAATTTTAAAGATTGATAACTGGTTAGTAGTTATTGGTTACTAAATTGATGATTGTTTACAAAGATTAATGACTAGTAACTAATGAATGGTTTCCAATTACAACATTAATCAATAGACTGGTAATTAATAACTAGTCTTTGTATCAGTAAATAATATTAGAATTCATTTTTACAATTGAGAAAAAAAGTCAATGTTTGTCAATCACCATCAACCATATACTTGATTATAACTTTGAAAACACAAGATTGAATACCAATTATAAAATGGGTTACTAGATTCTAGGCAGGTTATTAGTTACTAGTTACAAATCTATTTACTAATAATCAATCTTGTACTGGTTTACAAACTGTTGGTTAGTTACAAATCTATTTATTGGTTATTTTAGTCGATACTCCTTTTTTTTTTAAAAAAAAAACTATTTAGTCATTAGTTAATGGTTATTGATTACTGATTGCTACTTGCTCTGGTTACCAACAACTAGTCTAGTTACTAATTTAGTTACTGGTTATTAGTCCCTTGTAGATTACTAGTTATTAGTTTCTAAACTAATGACTAATTACTAGTTACCAGTAACTAATCTAATTAATAATCTTTCATTTGTTACTGAGTATTGGTTTCCAGGTAGGTGACTAGTTAATAGTTACTGTTGCCAATATAGTAACCATAATGGATACTGGTAGCTGTTGGAATAATGTCCTATAAAGCAGTTTATTATTTAGACATTATAAACAATATTTATTGGATTATTTAGTATCTATTTATTATTAATAAATTCCATGTTATGAATTTCTATTTTATTTATGTCCCATTGATATACATGTGATGTGTATGTTTATTTTATGCAAACATCTAAAAGATTCCAAGATATGAAATGAGTAATAAAGAATTATTCGTATGAAGAGTTCATATGTGGGAGACATTATATTCTTTATTTCATTATGTCTAAATTAAATTGTTCGCATTCTGCATATTGAAGATGGAATACTTTACTATGCCATAGAATGTAGTGTTGTCTATTTAATTAATGAAGTCTCTAATTATCGAAGTGAGTCGTCGGATAGAAACACTAGTTGTTATAAGAAAGTTATAACAGCATCGAATAGGACATAGTGAATTAGAATTTGAGGTTAAGTGCTGTAACTCAAATTTCTAATTTCACTAATCTAGCACTATTGTAGAACACCTTAATCCTAGTGATTAACGAACTTATTTTTATGTGTTTTGTCTTCTTAAGTTACTAAAGGACTAGTTCCGATTTATGGTTCAAACTCCGGTATCTTGGAAGATAAGGTATATGAAATGTGTAGAACGTTTCTCATAATGGACACCATGCATATAATGTCACTTTGAGTTTTTTCAAGTACTTGGATAATATAAACCAGGGCCCCGGTATTCACTATGTAAATTCGACTGTGTTAGTATGAGCAGATACAAATACTGTAGTCAACTATTATCTATTAGATGAAAAATGGCAACTCAAAGGTAAATATGTACTAGAGGGGCAATACGGTAATTTCACCCTACTAGTATGGTATTGCATTGGGGGTATGTCTGCAGGTATAGTATATGCTAAATGGATCAAGCTAATTAATTGTTAATAAGCTTCACAGAAAAAATAAATGACATTTAGTCCAAGAGTTCAATATTAGGCCTATAGTGGTGTGCCCCAATATTAATGGACAAGGCCCAATCATAATTAAGAGTTAATTATGATAGTGGGTATATGGTCCATTGGAGCTTGGGCTTTATGGGTCCATCTGGTCCCCTGTCTAGCTCAAATTAAAGCCCAATAGTTATTTGATGATCAGTTGAGCCCAATAAGCCCAATAAGCCCATTAGGGTTTACTAATTTCTCTATAGTTAAGAGAAAAGTTCTCTAACTACACAACAATATAAACTACACGTGAAAACACCCCCTTGAGAAGAGAGTGTCACATGTATAGTAGAGAAAAAGAGAGAGCAGAAATCGGCCAGTACTAGGGTTCACCATCCTTGGTGTTTTTCGGCCATCCCGGAGAAATCAATTCAAGAAGATCGTCTTCTTGTTCGTCTGCGGATCTTTTTGTTGGGAATCAAGAAGGTGACCACCCACCGGATCAATCAAACGGCTTTCGAGAATAGACGGGAAGACGAGAAGGTTGTGGAACGAATCCGAGTATTGTTCTTGTCTAGATCAAGAGTTAATTTATGTTAGATCACGATCCGAAATGTTTTGTAAGAAGAAAAATTTTAAACGACCAATTCCGCTGCGTCTCTTGATTTTACAAAACTATAGTATGCTCGAAAATTGATTTTATGAAAATATTTTCTGGAAATTTATTCCAGTAAACACCAGCAGTAACAACTAACTAGTAACCAGTCACTAGTTCTATAACTGGAAACTAATGACTAGCAACTTATGACTCCAATTACTAGTAATCGATTTGATTACTGATTTCCATAATTATTGTTTACCATACACAAATCTGGTAACCAGTAACTATTATGGTTACCAGTTACTAATTTGGTTACTAGTTAGTAGTCCATTATGAGTTACTGATTATTAGTTTTTAGACTATTAGTTGGTTGTCAGTAATGAGTAACCAATCTAATTAACAATCCCCAGTACGTTACTAATTATTAGTTTCCAGACTGGTTACTGTAGTTATTAATTAAAAGATTAGTAACTGGTTACTAATAATAAATTTCGTTACTTGTTTCAATAAACTAAAATAGAAAGGAACTAAAATAAAATATAATACATATTCTTTTCACTAAAACTATAGCCAAAGCTGCTCTCCATACCATTCATAAAATCTTAATTTAAGTAAGTATTACACACAGTACTAGTACTCTAGAAACCAATCAAATCAAACAATCACTCCCTACTTATAATTACAAAAGAATGACCAACTCTTATACTCTCGTGGTGGCCAAATTCATAAGAATTGAATCAATAGATCAAAGGAAAACATAAGCACATATAGTTCTAACAATTATAGGATACTGCTATAATTGAATATAAAAAGAATACATAAAGATACTAAAGGCGTATCATAATCCATAATTGGCTAATTTACTTTACCTAATAATAATATAGAGGCGACAAGGAAATGAAAAAAGAGCGAAACAAAAATAAAAGCAAAATAACCCAGCAACTAAATCATATTGACCATTTCTTTGTACTCATTTTCCTTATATCTGCACATTAAGTTATACCAATTTAATTAGAATTTCAGGTTATCACTATTATTAGAATCATCTTCCATAAAGCTCCCACAACACCAAAGTAAAATGCTTTATAGCTATCCTACTTATCATAACAAACCAGTAAAACAAAATGTACAACAGAAGACATAAAAGATTTATCTCTCTTTTTGGTTACATCAGTTCCTTTGACATATTTCATTCTTTTTTTAAAATGTATCTTAATACAAATAAACACAACAAAGATTGTTATACAATGAACAAATTTAGAAGCACTATAAAGACATTAGAGCATCTTTTTTGAACAAATACAACCAATTAAAACGAAAGGCATCCTTATATTAATAATGAGAAAAAACAGCTCAAAATTCACGTGTCAAAGAACTTACGAGTTATACAAATCTATCAATAGTAACATTTATAATTCAAAGCTCTAATAGATACTTTATGTTATTAATCAAAAGTCATAAAAGATCAGGACCATAAAAAAAGCAAATTTCATAGATTTAATAGGTATATTCAACCAAAACCCATCAAATGAAAATCACTGTCATCAAGGAATGATTCTCTACTGAGACAACAATGTGAGTCTCAGGGTCCTCCAAAGACAATAACGTGAGTCTGAGGGTCCTTCGAAGATGACTACAGTAATGGGTCTAACTCAATTTGACATTGATAATGGTAGAGGCTTCTCTCAAAGCAACTCATGCGATGATAGATTCAATGTACTCTATAAGGGTCATCGATCTAGATCTCACTGGCAATGCAAGGGGAACTGACGAGATCACCGATAATAAAAGTGAAAAATATGAGGTCACTAATAATGAGAGTGAGAAGGCGAGGTTACTGATTACAAGAGTGAAGAGGTAAAATCACACTCCTTAGATCTGAGTAATAGTAGAAGATAGATTTGAGCAAGAGTAGAGGAAGAAGGGGGAAATGAAATTAAGTGGTAATTTTCAATAAAACACCGTATGACAAATATTAAAAAGTGAGGTACCGTATATTTGAGATTTTTTTAAAAAATCTCATGTATTCCCTAATTTCCTCATGCGATACTATACCTGTAGGCCCTGATGAATGTATGGGCCCATAGTCCAGACTCCAAACTAATCTACATAAGACTATCTCCAATCTAAAATTTCAAATTGTCATAACTTTTATACTATTTTACAGTTTTTTTTCACATTATCTTTAAAGACCATTTCCAACCCAAAACTTTAAATCTTACACCAAAAAGAATATTCTTTTTCTTTTTCTCATTTTTTTAATTTATGAACAATTAATATATTCCACTAATTATTTAATTATCTATTTATGCAAACTAAAATTACAATAATTAATCTAATGTAAATAGTTAACATTAATTACATTTGTTAAAGAAATTTATTTAAAAGAAAATTTTACATTGAATATTACAATTTCAAAAGAATACATTTAACATCACAAATAAAAAAAAAAGTTGCATTCAATATCATACTCACAACCGAATACTAATTATTGTTTTACTTTATGTTTTATTTTGCCTTTATATATTAGTACTTTATGCTGTAATTTGCTTTATGTCGTAATTTTTCTTCAAATATTAATGGTTTAATGTTTAAGTAGTAAGTTATAATTTGCCTTTAAAATTAGTACTTTTTAAGATTTATGTTGTTTTCTAGTGGGAATTTATTTTGACTTTAATATTTTAATGATTAAATATTAATGTTACTTTAATTTATTAATATTTTTGTGTTATATATTTAAATATATTTTATAAAAAATGTCAATTTAATTAATAATTGAATTAATAGAATTTTTAATAATGAAAAGAATCTAAATAAAATCACAAAATTATTAGATAAATAATCAAAAGAAAGGACACAAAGGGAGTAAAATTTATTGCCTATTATATATAAGGGGTAGAATTAGAATTAAAAAAATTCATAAAACAAACTTTAAAGCTATAGTAAAATATCATATTTGGTATTACACTGTTGCAAACTCTAAAATAAAGTCACGTTTTAAAGTTGGGTTGGGGCTTAGTTTTAACTTCATTTTAGTGCAAAACTTTAAAATAAAGTTTGGTTGGAGATGTCCTAAGTCTTATTAAATTTTTGCTAGGTACTATTTTTACTTTTTCATTTTCCTGTTTATAAGGTAAAACGAATGACAAACATTTTTCCACATGTTGTTTGAGAAAACATTTACCATATTTCCATATCTTTTCCTTTCAAAAACTAACTAAAAAAAAAATAAGGAAAAAAAAAAGAGTAACAAAACTTAAACATTCAATTGGATTTCTACTATAAAACCTCTATTTTTGGTCATATAGCTAAAATCTTTTTGTTAACTATTTGATTTAGAACCTACGGCCCAAATTATGAGTAGTGCAAATTAATCTACAATACTTTCTTTCGCACATAAAAATACCTCATAAAGTACCTATGGCCATTTGTTGTTGACCTAGAAAGAAAAGTCCAAGTCTCTTTTTTTTTTTTTTTTTGAAAGCAAGTCAAAACTTTTTTTTTTCCCCAAAAATAAAAGATCTGAATATCAAAACCTTCCACAGTGGTTTGCCATTAAGCACAAACTCTATTTTTATCAAATCAACTATTTTACCTTTGTTTGCTCTATTTCCTCAGTTGCCAAATAGAGATCCCATCTCCACCATTTAATTTTTTTTTTCTCTACAGAACCCAAGTTTTTATTTGGAGATGTATACTTATGAAAACTCTACTCTCTAGTTTGTTTTGAATGCGATTTTGATTTATGGAGTGGGGTGGAGATTGATTAGGAGTAGGTATTTTCTTTTAATTTATAATAAGTGGAGGTCATTAGTTAAGCTCCACTTTTATATTTTTTTCTAAATTAAAAAAGATAATTATGAAAATTAGGCCTTGTACAGTACTTTTAGAAAAAAAATTAAAAAATACGGCGTGGCTTTGTTTTTTAGATCTGGTACGTTTTTTATTAGAAAAATATTATTTTTTAAAAACTATTTAGAAAAATGTCATTTTTTAAAATAGTAACTAGTAATCAGTAACCAGTTTTCGAGTACTTGTAATTAGTAACCAAAGTTATTTATAATTGATATATAACTAATAATTGGAAATCGGTAACCAATTTTCAGAAACTGGTAACTAGTATGTAGTAACTATTTTAAAAATAGTATTTTTCTAAAAACTTTTTTAAAAGATATTTTTCTAATGAAAACGGTACATGAATTAGAAAAAAAACGTATCTCTGTATTTTTGTATTCTTTTTGGTTTTTATAGTTAAAAATATTAGAAATCTAAGATAATTTAGAGTAAATAGCAAAGAATGCAACCCATTTGATCTTTCATTCCTGAAAATTGATGATTTCTACATAGAATTAAGTTTTGAAAAAATAAAATTAAAGATTAGAGAAGAAACTCAGATCAAGAAAAATATATTGAATTTTCGAGTATGAAACATACATAGGTAACTCCAACAAATTCCTAATTTAAATTGGGTCTTCATAACTAGTTCCGGATTAAACATCTCTGGTGTTATTGGTTTTGTCACTCTCGGTGGTGTTCCATTAATGATTTGTATATATTTTCCTATCCAGACTTAATTATTTATTTGAACACATTTATAATAGGATATGCATCATTTCTTTTTTTTTCGTTCCTAACTAAAGAAAGTGAAAGAGCACCAAAGCCTTACACGAATAATAAATTTCTAGCTAGATTGACACCTGCTTATCGAATATAAGTTCATTAACGGTGAAATCAGTAATAAGAGTCATTAGTACAAACCAATACTCTGGTTGGTTTTTAAAAAGTGATGTAAAAAGAAAAAAAAAATCATTTTTATTTCAACTGATTTTTAGTTTTTTTTTAAAAAAAAAACACCATTAATATACAAGTACTATAAACTACGTCATAGAAAATAGAACTTGATACGTAACAATAGAAAACGTTTTTTTTTTTTTTCCCGGTAGTGACTATATATAGAAAATGATATTAATTTAGAGGGCGCGTCTACAGTATGGGCGCCCCTACGTAGGGTCATGTCTATTCACCGTTGGATGGGAATCTGTATATAAATAGATTCTTCATAGATTCCCGTTATTCTCCACAGATTCCCATCCAACGATAATTAAGGCATGATCCTACGTAGGGACGCCCCTACCGTAGCCATCCCCTAATTTAGAAGTGGAAAGTAGTATTGGAAACGGCCAGCTGATCATTTCACGAAATGAAAGATCTTTCCTCATCCCAATCGATGTTCAAATTCAAAGTATCCGAAATTTCGCGCGAGGCAATTATATTAAATCATATGGCCGGCGCGTACTTATTCTCAACAAATTAATAGAAATTCAACAAGGGAAAAAAAAAAAAAAAACAAAGTTGTTAATTGTTATTGTTATTATTATGAAAAAAAAAAAGTCATCATATTTTAGTTGTGAACAAATGGAAATTTTTTTTTTTTTAACTTATTGGTTTTAGTAACAAATAATTTCATTCATTCCGATGATCAATCAAATACAAAAACTGAATTACAGAAAAGTCGTAATAAAGTGTAATCGATCAATGCATTAAATTCGATCGACGCCTAGAGATAAATAAACTGTACACGGGATCTACCTAATGTACAAGTAAATTCACATGAGATCAAATAGTACTCCACCCAATGGTAACCTCTGTTTCGCTCTTTTAAATAATTATAATATATATTTTTTCATTTTACATGAAAATAAAGTTTAAATAAGTTCAGACTCTGTCCTATCATAGGATGTAAATTTTTACATTTACTCCAACCTAAGACTCACTTAAAATTTTCCATTGGACAAAATTAATATTTTAACTCATTTAATTTTCAAAACTATAGTGTCGTTTAGTAACACTTTTGTTATTTGTTTTTTTAAACAAAAAAATGAAAGTACTTTCATTTATTTTGCTTTTTGTTTTTTGAAAATAAAAATGTGTTTGATAATTGTGTTTTTATTTTTTGTTTTTAAAAATAAAAAACGAAAACATGTTTGATAGCTCTCACTTTTTGTTTTTTAAAAAAAAATAAAAAAATAATGTAATAAGACACATTTATTAAGACAATGTTGACATTTTGAAAACGTCATAGACAAATAGAGAGAGATTAGAGAGACCTGGAAAATAGAGAGAAGTAGATGGATGAGAGAGAAAGTGTAAAAAGAGAAAGAAGAGAGAGAAAATATAGAAAGAGAAGGATAAAGAGAGAAAGTTCAGTAGAGAAATGGATGAAAGAAAAAGTCGAGAACTAGAGTTAGAGATATGAGAGAGAAAGCATACAAATTAATACAAATTTAATATGAAATCAAAAAGCTCTATTTAGTAACATACAAGCATACAAACATAAACTAATAAAAAATACTTATTTTTTAAAAATTTCAATTACGTCGATTCGTTCTCAATATACGCTCAGCAATATCATCACGAACACGAGCCATTTCAAGCAACTAATTTCGGGAAATACTAAACTCTACATTGTCATAAGATGCATCAATGGTACCTATCATATTAGAAGTCTGTACTTGAGAGTTTTCATCATGCCCATCAAAATAATATACAAACAAATAATAATACAAGGAGTCTTGGACTTAAGTGAAAAAGATTAGTCAAAGTCAGCCAAAAATGTGTTGACTAAATGCACATGTTCTAAATATAGCATTCCACTTACATTTTTAACCTACAAATAGACTGTCCTATTAACAAATTATGTATTAAAAGAGTTCCCCATTTTATAAAAATCTAAGAAAGCATCAATAATTACTACCATATATGTTCAAAGAACATTAATGCACTTTGTCTTATATACTTGAGAAAATAAAGCTTCTCTAGTCCAATCCTTCAGTAGAGAGAAAGAATCTACACTCCAACTAGTAACCTTACAAATTTATTTACTAAGTCAGTAGTCCCTAATAATCAACTTTATTTAGTAAGCCTGCACTACTTATATTTTTCTCATGATCAGTAGACAAAATAAGAGTATGGGCTTTAAGTCCTCAGAGATTGCTATTGGGATAAACCAAAATTATTTTTTTGGTAAAGAAGTAAAAATCCAACTTTCTACAAGAATTTTATTTCATGTATTGTGGGCAGAAAATTTCATTAGATGTAATATAAGAAACTCAAAATGACAAGGAAACAAAAACACACCAAATGAAAATATACAACAAGTGCTGAACCAAAAACAGAGTCTCTACTTCCACTATATATAGAGTTCTTGCTTTCCTCTTCTCTTTTTTCCAGACTTATTTTCTCTGATGTACGAACTAGTCCTATATTTCAAGGGACTCAAGCTAAAGAAAAAAATAAAAACAAAAACGAATAGGCAGATAAGAAAGCAAGGGATTAATTTATATAGAACCATACAGTATTCACACACTTACTTTCAGTATCTCTTATTCTTCTAATTCCTTTTCGTATTCCAAAAAAAAAAAAATGATAACAGGACCCTAAATTCTTTTAATATCACAGTCAGAATTGATTTCAGAAGTTAAACCTTTTTTTGAATCCTCCTTTTTGGTAGCCAAGAATAAGTTGGAAGACTGAAAGTTTAAAGTATCATTATTACATTTGTCTTAGAAGAAACTTAGAAGAAACTTCATACCATGGACTTAATATGGATATCACTATATTCTAGGACATTAGATAATAGAAGGCATAAGATTCATCTTCTTATTTTCTTATCATTTTTGGGTCTTCTCAGTCAATTCAATGCCAAATAGTAAGTATAGTGCTCAAAGTACGACTCAATTCAATATTGACACCACAAACACCCAAAATGAAAGCAGATCCCATCATCAAAAGCTTCAAATACAGACTGAGAAAGAATAATAAAAAAAAAAGCACATCCTCGTGCAATCAAGTTCACATTAAAAAAAAAAAAAAAACTTAGGACACCTTTTTCATAAAAAAGGCTTGAAAATAAAAAAACTAACAAAAAAAATTACCATTTATTGCTATGAACACCAAACAAGCACAGAGCAAGAATAAAGAATATGATAAATTTTTATACAAAATACATCTCCTATAACCAAAAATTGAAAATAAATATTCATACTTTTTTAGTCAAAAATCCCAAAAGTTAGAAATCAAATCTGGTCTTTCCCTTTCTAGAACAAATCCAGTGGCCTTTAACCGGAGAGATATAAAAATTATCAACATTAGAGAAAAATTTTCATATTAAGAGAGAGAGACTACGTCTACTCATTCTACTAGAGATTTACTTTATCAAAATGAAAATGGAGCTAAGCTAAAGCAATCGACCAAAGAAATGGAGATTAGAGAGAGAGAGAGGGAGGGAGGGAAGAGGGAGAGAGGGAGAGAAGCAATGGAGATGGAGGAGAGAGAGATAGAGAGGCGCCATGGAAGTCTGGATATGGAGGAGAGAGAGGCTTTGACTACTCATTTGAGAAAGAAAAGAGAAAAAGGAAAAAGTTTTTAAAAAAATTTTAAAAGTAAGAAAATTCTATTTTCAAAATTTTTAAAATTTTGATTAAAAATTAAAAAAAAAAAAAGAAAAGTAAAAATAAACTTACTGATTCTCACACTTATTCTTTAACTTTTACTTAAATAATCAAAAATCTATTTATTTAAATATTACCGAACAAGCCCTATATTAATGTAGAATTTTGAAAATTTTTCCTCTAACTTCACACAATTAAAGGATAATATTATTAGCTCACTTCATATCCCACTTTTTTAATACCATTTGATGTGATATGTAATTTATCACTATAAAATTAATAAAAGTCATTCAACATATTTGTTGAAAGATCATTAATTGAACAGCAACAACTCATCTATCATATCAGGTAGTTTTAAAAAAAATGATAAATAAGTTGGGATCCTAACACTATTATCACACTTTTTTAATACTATCTGTCATCTGATGTGATGTGTGATTTGTTATAATTTTAATTGGTGAATTATAAAAGCATTTTTTTGTTAATATACTAATAGATAAAATAACATTAACAAATTGATTAATGCTAACGACATCATGTGATATTAAAAAAAAAGAATAATAAATGAAAGCCCAAGCACTATCCCTTTAATAATCGAAGTGGTCAAATTTTAATTTTAAACAAAACAAAAATAAAATTACTAACCTGTATATATTATATTAGTAGGGGTGAAGGGAAGCCAGGGGCGCAAGTGGGAACATTTATTTTTGGGTAGTTTATATATAAAATGAAAAAAAAAAAGAAAATTCTATATTTTCTCCATCTTTTTTTTTTTTTTTTTGAAAGGAAGCTCATCAAAATTTATTTTATAGCTTTGCCCCCATTGTAAAACGTGAATTGTTCCACTAAAATAAAAGAGTACTATCATATTGATTTCAACTTAGAATCCAATTAAATGTATACTTTTCTTTTCCATTTAGTTTCTAAAATGAAAATTGAAAAAAAAAAATTGAAACTGGAAAAGATCATTCATTTTCTGTACATATATTCTAAATCTTATTTCCCCAAAGAGAATAGTAAATTGAAGAGGAAAAAAGAAGAAGATTCTTTTAGATGAATTCTTCAAGGCATGTGACACTTTATTATCAAATGTAAAATACTTTTACAAAGTTTTAAGTACTTTTTGTGTGACTATTCTTTTGAAAAATGACCTTTGCTGCAAATAGTCTTGGCTTGAATACTTGGGCAATAAGGAAGCGCATTTTCATTGTTTGTCACATTTTTCTTTTCCTCTTAATTTGATTCGCATTTCTTACGTTATGCATATGTGTTAGGGCTGTGGTTTGAACTCGAAAGGAAGGGTTAGACGTCCAAGAATATAATTACTAATAAATACCATGCATTTATAACAAGAATATTTTCTTACATGTAATGAGTTTCTAATGAAGTGAACGAAAGGGCACTTGAATTGAAGCTAGCGTAGATTCCTCGCGTGGGAATAAATTTTAAGCACCTTGTGCACAGGAGCACTTAATCGAACCAAGTGGCACATACAAAGGGAGCACTAATAAATAAATATATATTACATATTGCATGTTAAAATCATCCAATAATTAAGTTTGCTAAATATGTAAAATATTCTCTAAAACACACCGTTATCTGTATTTAAAGGCACCTATTAACTTTCGTAGAGAAGCTATAGCGTATTAACTAACCAATGATTTGTCTATAGAGATATTGATTAATTTCAAGCCACACATAGACCTCCAAAGCCAGATTCTATTCATTTTTTCAGTACCTAATATTCCTCCCCAAAATATGGCTTCATTTAGCTATAAAATTTTAAAAGTGAACATCTACTTAATCAAATTTAAAATTTTGGTCATCCACCTAAATTTATCTTTAATATATATATATATATAACACAATGAACACGTGTATCAAATGTGATAAAAGAACTAGACCAAATACTTAAAATTCCTCATCACCACTTGATCATGGAAGGTTAGAACCTAAATGCACTGTTGCTATATATACCTAATTGTAATTGGCAGGCCGGTCAATTGTTTAGAATGATGACTCAACATATCTTCAACGGCGGAAAAGGGGCAATATCTCTAGTGCAACGTACGTAAGCCCTCGTATCCTACAGTCCTTCATAATTAGTTCCCTTTATTATTCAATATTTTTCTTTCCCGTTTTCATTTTTATTTTTGGTCATCAAGTAGCTCTACATATAATTAACTTGTTACATGATGTGATGAATATATATTAGAAAGATTCTTATATAAAAGTAGTAGAAATTCAATATTGTCTCCCCATGGCCGATTCTTTACTACTAGAGAATATATATACTTTTTATTGGAATATATATATACTTTTTATTGGATTTATTGGCGTGATATACGTAAGAGACAACCAACACATTGTGGCATGATATTGCGAATATTAGACAAAAAAACATGTGGTTTTAAGATTCCTTCAGAAATTTCCATCACACTTTAGAATTTTTATTTTGAGTAATTGCACTCCACTCCCGAACTATTAAGAATTTGTTACTTTGCACCTAATTTTTTTTTTTTCTCTTTTCACACAATGGTCCTATATTTCGTGTTACCTTACAATGTCAATCAAGTCTACACATTTGTCAATTTTATAAATGGAATCCAACATGCACGAGTCAGTATTTTCTGGGACGTCATGAAAATTTATTATAGCCATTATTTCCCCCCTAAACTAATCCTTGAAAATAGAGCTTTGCGAGTACTTATAAGGTAAAACAATAAGCATAAAAGAGTCATAATCAGAGTCTATAGAAGGTACGTGCAGATCTCATATGAGTTGTAGACCATTCAAAAATAGTAGATGGTCCGTAACCATTGTATTAATGGGTTTATATATAGTATTCCTTCGACAAACGATTTGAAATGCCTCGAGTCAAATAGCAATGATTCGAAGTATTATTATTATTATTTTTTTACATTAATTGATTCGGAAATCAAAGAACTCAATCATATGGATGCGTAATGATTTGCAATTCTACCAGGAAAAGGAGTGAAACAAATAATCAATTTAAATAGTATAGTGTTTTTAACTATAAAATAGGAGAAAGTGTGTTAGAAAAGGTGCCGAAGGCTCCATTGTTTGAAGAACAAAGGTAAGGTGCAAATGTTGGCTTGTGGCAAAGGCTGAATGATAAATATGTTATTTCCAGGTAATTATGAAAGGAAAAGACGTGGATATTTGGCAAGTGGACACACCGCACATCTGACTAAACCATTACCATACAGATTCACATACGTGTTAGACCTAGCTAGCAGGCCCTCCTCATGATCAACCAATCCTGGATCTCCAATTAATCTTATCGTCAAAAAGTGCCACACAAATCTGGACTTCGTCTTTTTCCACACGATCGAATCTGATTCCTTTCCCTTCACTCCGTCTGGGTTTTGCCCCCCCTCTTTTTTTTTCTCCAAATAATCACCAAAAATCCAGGAGAATTGACCACTTTCTTTGCATAGTGTCGAAACTGCCCTTGAAGACGACCCAAGATAGCTAGCCCCTCACACCATAAGGTTGGACTGCTATTTGATGAAGACTCCATTGGTTTATAAGATAATAATACTTATTGACACATATTGCAATTTAAAACTTCAAGTGGATAATTATGTGACATGAAATTTCAGTACATAACGACAAATACAAAGTTCAAAAATAAACGAACAAATTCTGGTCCCTATATAAACTAGTGAACACTAAGTACGGAGGGATCACTTGGGTTAGAGTGGTAGAGGGGACAGAAGATCATGAAGGTTGCTATACAGCACAAAAAATTGGGTATGTGGATATATAAGAAATTTGGTCCAAATAATGGTATCATTTTTTGTTTCTTTCTGGAGAATTCATATGCATATCTTTTTTTTGCTCCCCCATATGCATATATAAGCCTATAGTATTATATATGTAATAAAAGTAATACAAATATATAGTAAATTGCATAGAAATATTGATCCTTTAAATTTTTAGTAAAAGGATATCCTCAAGTGGATACAGTTCAAATCTACTAGCTAGTTCTAACTAGGACTTAAAATACCTACTGAGTTTTATACTCATATACTATCTATCATCCCCTAACATTATGCAATGAAATATAAGTCCAATCCTTTTTTTCATGTGACTTGTAGTGAACTAGCTTGTTTTGGTTATGTTGATTGCTAGAAAGAATGTGTTAGCATCTCAAGCATCAGAATTATTCATTGAGGTGCGTCTTATGAAAGGACTAACATGAGCTCTGCCGTAGTGGGAAGAGTTATTCACTCAAGTGTGCTCTATGGTGGGTCATACGTGTGAGTTCTATCCTCATGCAAAGTTGAGTTTCTGTCAATTTGTAGTACCACTCATGCTAGAAATAATAACATTACAACAACATTAGATGGACAGAGTAGTTTCCCAAGATTTTTTTTTTCTGTTGTTGTTGAAGTTTTTGGTCTGAATTTTGAAACTTGCAGTTGAAACATATATTTAGGCAAGATTACAATTTTGGTCTAAACTCAATTGTCTAAATTAAATTTAGATTCCAAAAATACAAATAAGAAAAAAAGAATATAATGAATTTTACCTTAGCATGGTCAAGGACTCAAAGCAGAATATGCCTACTTCCCCGAACCCACTTTTTATGTTAGTTCGATTTTTTTTCACTTTAAATAACTAAAAATAAAAACAATTAAAAAAACTAACCAGAAAGTAGAGTCGTTGTCCAAACAAAAACCCGTCTGAAATAGTATAAATACTTATTCTTAATCTTTTGGAAAAGAAAAAAAAATTAAGAATCCTAATGAAGTCCGAAATATGCACTATTACATTATAGTAAATTAACGGCAGTTTTTAACCGCTGTTAAAAGAGTTTTAACGGCGGTTTTTAATGTAAGTGCCGTTGAAACTGGCATCTTTAACGGCGGTTATTAACCTTTTTTAGGGAAACTTTTTTTTCCTTCCCGAAGGCAATTTATACAACACTACAACGTTAAACTTGCCCAAAAAGGATTTCAAATCAATTTAAAATAGGCAAACCTATATATAACTATAATAAAGTACATATAATAAACATAATTAAAATCTAGTATATATAACTAAAAAGTTTCTACTATATAGACAATATACTCTAACGTAAACATATTTAAAGACCAATAATGAGTTTCTAGATACATATCACTAACACTTGCAACCTAAAATTATCGAAAGTTATATTAACAACTCTAACATAGATAAAGTGGGCGAACTGAGATACAGTCTAACATAAATACCGCATTCCACATGATTGAGTTGAGATAGACATTATAATTACAATAGAACTATAGTTAACATATATAAAAATGAAAGATAAATAAAGACATCCCATACGAATAAACTATATCTCATGACTTAATATGATACTAAGTTAGACCATCTCTTTTTCTCCTTCTTTCCATGTCGGTATGAAATATTTTGAATGCACTAAATGAAAACATGTGTTATAAAAACTAGTGGATCAAATAAATAAACATATATTTTATATATTATACTATACATTATACAAACCATGTGAAGAGATCTATAGTATCCTGTGATTGTCCAAGTGGATACAAGAAATAAGTATTTTTTGAAACACGTTACTACATAGAAATAATGTGCAAAGTCACATGATCGACTATCATTTTTAATAACGGAAAGATAAGGATGCACACCACCAATCTAATCTTTCGATTCTAACTCAAAGTATTACTATTTTATCATTATGAACTTTCAAATTTAACTCAATTCATACATAGTACAAACTTTTGACTATTCTAAAGTTAATAAACTAAATAATTTCAAGTCAATGAAAATACTAAGTATACATATTGTAAAGTCACATAACACTAATTAATTCATAGTAATGTGGTTAAACTAATAAGCTATAATTGCTAATATCCATTATCAAAACAATATAAAATTATCAAAATAATATACACTATGAAGATTTAATTTCTAAAAATAACTTTTTTTGATTAATTAAAATTAGTAAAGAAAAAAACCTTAAATTGAGTAAAAATGTTTCAATACTCCAAAATTAAGCCCAAAATTAATCTACCCATTCAAATTAAAACCTAAATCGACAACAAAAAAAAAGAAATAAAATTACGTACACATCGATAATTATAGTTGTTAGTTGTACAAAAACCTAAACTTTTCTAAGGCACAAACAATTACTAAATGCTAACTAATCTTAAAAATTACAAGTATATAAAGCTTACCCAAGTCGAATGGAGTGATTTAAGCCAAATGAGAGTAATTTTGGTGGTCAAAATCGCTAGAATGAGGTTGGCCGTGTATGAGGAAGACGAAGTTGGAGGTGGTGGGCGAGCTCTCGACTGGGAAGAAGAAAGAAAATGAGGATTGAGCTGGTCTCGGTCCTTATTTATATGAATTTTAACGGTGGTTGTACCGGAACCGCCGTAAAAAGTTAATATGAGCATTAATAGCAATTCTGCTGCAACTACGGTTAAAGGTCTAACAGATTTTGACCTTTTAACGGCAGTTGCAACAGAACCACCGTGAAAAGTTAAAATTTAAGTATTAACGGCAGTTCTGATACAACTGCAGTTAAAGATTTAAAGGATTTTAAATTTTTAACAGCAGTTGTACCGGAATCGTCGTGAAAAGTTAAAATTTGAGTATTAACAGCGGTACTAATGTAGCATTAGAACCGCCGTTAAATGTTTGAAAGATTTTAAATTTTTTTCGGCGATTGTACCCAAACTGCCGTGAAATATTAAAATTGCCTATTAACGGTGGTTAAAGTTCAACCGTCGTTAATAATTTATCATTAAAAGTCATTTTTTTGTTGTGATGGATAGTGGAGGGCATAACAGTCAATTAACAGATCCACGGAGGAGGAAAGAAAGTTCACCATATCCCAATAGAAAAGGGCATAATGGTATTTCATCATCTCCGCAAATCCAACTCGTGAAAGGACTCCCGAATCAGCTATAAATAGAGGCCCCTCCCTAGTGGTAACCTCCAGAAAATTTGCCATAAACACCGAAACACAGCTCGCTTGAGGAATCGAAACCTCTCCTTTCGTTCGTTCGTTCGTTCTTTCTTTCTTCTCCTCCAAGTTTTAGGGTTTTCTCTATTCTACATTTTCAATATTCCTTCCATCTCTTCCGACTTCGATTCCTGAAACCCGATTGGACTCGATCGTAATATCTTTGTTTGCATAGTCAATCAATTACCTTCAACCTTCGTATTTGTAAGTATTATCGATTTTTGTTATTCTTTTATGCGATTTTTATTCTAGTTTTATTGTATTTTTTGATGGGTTTATGATGGTTTTGCAATTAGACTGTATGGTATAAAACTGAATGAGTTTGTTTCCACGGGGAATTTGGGTTTTTGTGATATGGTTATTATGGTTTTTTTTTTTTTTTTTTTTCCGTGTCAATCTCATTTAATATTTCTTAATTTGTGGTTGGTATTGACTATATTGGGACCTGAAACAATACCAAATTTGTTAGGATAATTATCACATTTATATATATATATATATGTATATGTATAATGAAGTGAAGTATATGGCATTTTTTTTTAGGTTTTCTAAGTTCGGATATGCTTTGGTTTATGATGTTTCAAAAGTGTTAATTTTGCAGCTTGTTAAACCCTTTTCAAGTGTATTATTTTTCTCTCTTTTGAGATTTTTATTTTCCCTTTTGGATATTGATTCTGAATACTGAATTGTGTTTGTTTGCTGTGTTTAGACACGACTGGATGATCTGATGGAGTCTAAAGGTGGCAATAAGAAGTCTAGCAGTAAATCCTTATTCTACGAGGCCCCTCTTGGTTACAGCATTGAAGACATTCGACCCAACGGTGGAATCAAGAAGTTCCGTTCTGCTGCTTACTCCAACGTAAGTTTCAGTTTTAGTTCTATCGTAGTCCACTATAGAGGATGGATTCCATGGATAAAAACTTTGATGATTATACTCATTATTATTGTTCACACAATGCTAACTTTTATGTCATCGTGTTTGTCTTTTTGCAGTGCGCTCGCAAGCCATCCTGAGATTCCTAACTCGGCTGTCCCTGAACTGTTTTTAGTTTAGATAGTCTTTAGTTACCTCTGTCTTCAATCAACCTCTTCCTCTTTTCCTCTGTTTGCGACTGCGATCTCTTTGCGACTTGGTTCCTTACCAACTTAATTAAGCATGGCGGCCTCTGCAATTGGTTTTGAAGGTTATGAGAAGAGGCTTGAGTTAACCTTCTATGAACCAAGCTTCTTTCTTGATCCTGAAGGGAAGGGTCTTCGATCTCTGTCCAAAGGCCAGTTGGATGAGATTCTTCAACCTGCTGAATGCACTAGAGTTGCTACTCTTTCCAATGAGCATGTTGACTCTTACGTTCTTTCTGAGTCAAGCCTCTTTGTTTATCCTCACAAGATCATCATTAAAACCTGCGGGACTACTAAGTTACTTCTTTCTATCCCGCCTATCCTGAAGTTGGCTGAGACCCTCTCCCTTGCTGTAAGATCTGTGAGGTACACTCGGGGCAGTTTCATTTTCCCTGGTGCACAGCCTTTTCCTCATCGTAGCTTTGTGGAAGAAGTTGCTATTCTTGATAGCTATTTTGGGAAGCTTGGATCAGGCAGCGAGGCTTATCTAATGGGCAACTCTGAGGGACCTCAGAAATGGCATGTGTACTCTGCTTCTGCTGAAACAGCGTCTGCGGTCAACCCTGTTTACACCCTAGAGATGTGCATGACCGGTTTGGACAAAGAAAAGGCTTCTGTGTTTTACAAGGATGAATCAAGCTCTGCAGCTTTAATGACTATCAACTCTGGCATCAGAAAGATCCTTCCAGAGTCCGAAATTTGCGATTTTGAGTTTGATCCCTGTGGTTATTCCATGAACTCTATCGAAGGAGCTGCAATTTCCACCATTCATGTCACGCCAGAAGATGGCTTCAGCTATGCGAGCTTTGAAACAGTTGGCTATGATCTTGTGAATTTTAACCAGTTGGTGGAGAGGGTGTTGGCTTGCTTCCAACCGAGGGAGTTCTCTACAGCTGTGCATGCTGATGTTGCTGTTAGCTCACTTGACAAAACCTGCTTACCTGATGTGAAGGGATATTGCCGTGGAGAAGGTAGCTGTGAAGAGCTTGGAATGAGTGGTTCCATAGTCTTCCATAAGTTTATTCGAACTGATGACTATGGTTCTCCTAGATCAATTCTGAACTGCTGCTGGAAAGAGGAAAAAGAGGAAGATTATTAGTATGATTATAAATTTCGTTACTGCTTGCGTCTTGGCTAATTGATTAAGGAATAATTGCTTAATGCATCGTCTGAAGAAATAATAGTAAAGTCTTCGTCAATCATGTTTGAATGTTTATCTTCCTAGCATTTATCTCAATATTGATTTGTTTGTCTATGTTCTGTTGCTGCGTAGTGAGTGTATTATTGGCTAGTAGTCTTTGCGGCCTACAGAATGTTTTGTGGTATTTAAGTTTCACAGTTTAAATCACTTTACTAGTCTATTGATGTTTTGGTCATTCTAATGTATTGGATTGGACCAAAAGAAACCATTAATTCACGAATATCATTTTTATGTTATTCCAACCTTTTTATCGTGTTTTCTAGATCTGGGTTTAGCTTAGTAGTGTTTCCGTCTTGTCTTGAATTTTGTGTTAGTAAGCAGATGGGGACATCATACCAATTTTATATTTGCGTGTGGTGCTAAGCCTTTAGCGTTTTTGGATATTGATGATATTACGTCTATGGATATAGAAGGGGAGGCTGAATCTGGTTTAACTGTTTCTGTACCTCTCAGAGTTTCTGGCTCAAAAGCTTTTCGCTCTGTGGTTTTGCTTTAATGCTAAATGAGTAATTTGAGGACACATAATGAGTCCCTTTTTCTTTGAATGGAATTTTAAGGCGGCTCTACTTGCATAATCTTTTCCGGTTCATGTTTTTTGGTCTCTTTTCTTTTTCGTCTACGTTTGAGAGTAGTAGTTTTGTTCTCGTTCTCCATTTGCTCTCTTCACGTGGGTTTGAAAATAATGGTTTGAACTCGATTCTTCAACAAGTCCCACAAGTCAGTGTCATGAGAAGATGACTTATCTTGCGTTAGACCTGTTGCAGACTTGTGAGTTTGGTGGTCTAAAAGACGGTGAGTGTGGCCAATTGAAGTACAATTGTCACCAATCGCATTGTGTTCACAGAATTTACTTTGACCAATTAAGTAGGTATAGAGTGTAGACTAAATAAGACACCAATCGCATTTTGATAGCCGAAGATAAGTAGTAGAGCAAATTAGACACCAAAACTCGCAGGGTTTATATCTCAATAAACTATCATGAAATTTTAACTTGAATGATCCATTATTTATTTGTCACCTAAGTTATCACATCATCCAAGTTATTTTATCGAGATAAGTTGTCATAAGTTGTCATGATATTTGGCATCTTCCAAACTTGCATTCAGGCTCCTACGTGGTAAAGAGCCTAGTATACATCTTGGGCCGGGCTCAAACTTTTGACGGAGACTAGAGCTTGTGAAACGTAGAAAGTTGTTTGAGAAAATTTGATTTTATATGGACTGAAAATTGAATACTCCCATATTTAAATTTTTTGAAAATCCCAGATTTAATTAGCACTTTTATAAGTACTTTGAAAAAAAAAAAACCCAATTTTTTCCACCTGATGAGGTATTCGAGATAACCGGTCAAGTTACGTGAGGTAATCAGACTAATTATCTTAAGTAATTTGATCGATTATACTAAAGTAAACTAACTTGTTACCTTGAGTATATTTGAAAACTACCAATTTTGAAGAAAAAATGGCACTTTTATAAATACATTTGTAAAAAAAAAAAATACTTTTCTAAATATATCCAGAATTTTTCAAAAAAAAAAAAAATCAGTCTATCCCAGATTTTTTTAATTTTTTGGACTTTGGATTTGGAGTTTTGTAAGAAATTCAAGTCGTTAAATGGCAATTCACATGTGGAGAAATTAGAGTCGGTGACCTTTTTTACACTTTGTTTTAGTAAATATCCTCTTTTTTTTAAAAGAAAATAAATTAAATGACCTAGTATATTTGTTTTTTGCATTGGGTGTATCAGTGGATGTACCATATTTTGTTTATACAGGATATATAAACTTTTATATTTTATAAATTAGACTTTACATTTTGTATAACCATTGATATACAAATACTGGTCGTTATTTAGAAAACAAACATTTATTTAAAATTGGCCCAAAACTCGGCTATTTTGCTAAGAGCCCCTTTAGGTATGTGCATTCTGTCTTGAAGTGATCATGGAAAATTATTACTTCCTTTTAGATATATTTTTTCTTTTTGAATGCTACTTCCTTTTAGATATTGAAAAGGAAAAATATCGAACGCATTGCATGTATTCTAGCAAAGTATCAATTTCCACCGTTGTATCTTTTAGAAATACAAAATTTATTCCCTCACTTTATCAAATTAGGTCAAAATTATCTGTGCTGACAAATTTTATACAATTTTTCTGTCAATTTTTTATCTGAAAAAGAGCACACTATCTCTAGTTAAATAATCAAATAACTTATTAAATCTACAACCAAACAGCTTAAATATCAAATATTCGAATTTGTACTTAAAAATTTATTGATTTTTTTTTTTTAAATTGGGTCTTTGGTTGTGGGGTTAAGGAAATATTTAGATTAGTTAATTAATTTTGACTAAGACTATTAGTGTCATTTCATAACATAATTTTGACCAAATCTGACCTAATTTGCCAAATTGATGGATATATTTATTTTGAAAATACAGTTGTGGAAACTAGTATTTTTGCTAAAATACCTGGGAGATTTTTAGTATGTTTCCTATTAAATTTTGGTTAGAAATATAAATTTTCCATATATTTAATCTTTAGGTTGAATCTATATTTTTCGTTTAATTTATATTTCAAAATTGTAAGAAATTCATACCCTCTTTTGATTTTGATTTGTGAGTATAGAAGTTAATGGATAAGGGTTCCTACAGAACTACAGGTCTAGAATGCCAAAATTGAAAAAAAAAAAAAAATCTTAGATGGTCTAATTTATTAGAAAAATCTAGGACTAGTTATTTACCTTCGATAAATTCGTGTCTTGAAGTAGGTGGTAAAAAGTGGTTTTATTTTTTAAAATAAATCCAGAATTTTTCAAAGCTTATGCAAGATTTTTCAAGGAAAAAAAAAAGTGCAACGACGGTATTTTTCTAGTTTGTTCTGAAATTTTAGAACATAAAATAGAATTTCCTCAAATACATATATTTAAAATTATGTTAAAATTAAAACAGTAAAACTAATAACAAAAATACAAACTACTTAAAAAAAATTTAAAAATATGAATTGGAAAAAAAAAAGGAAAAATCAAATTCAGAACCAACCCCTACCCTTCCTGTCTTCTTTACCTATTTGTAAATATTCTGAAAGGGTGCGTTCTAGCCGGGTTGGCGCAAGCACAAGAGAAGAGAATGCTTTGGTCGTCCATGGCAAATAGCAATGTGGCTTTGGACCTCTATGCTTTACTAGCCTTTTCATCTGGTTGGTCCTTAGCATCTAAGGTTCAAATAGTATACGTTAGTTTCTTTCATGTTAAAGAATTAAAGCATTAAAAACTATTAAATTGCCAATGAGCATATAGGGACATACGTTGAGTGTTAACCATGCCCGCCAAGGATAATGTTAGGTATTCCAACAAGTTTACCAAAATTTTAACACCAACATATGTGGTAAGTGAGTTGTCACCATTCAATTAGTGAATGGCTTTAAATTTATTTGTTGTAAGTTTCAATACACCAATTAAATAATGACAATTCACTTATCATATGTGTTAGTACAAAATTTTTGATAAAATTATTAAGACACCTAACATTATCCCTAATATATATATATATATATATTTATATATTGAAGAAAACGTTTAAGCTTGGAAGTACAATTTGGTTTCTTTGTTTCATATAATATTTGCTTGTTACTCAAACCAAAAATTGATTTTATATTTTGATAGTCTAGGTTATTCCATTCACTACTAATTTTAACATTTTCTTTTAAACTGGGATTACGAGATTTGAACCTTAAATCTAAATATTGAAAATGAGATGTGATTACCAAAGCCTGTGGCAATTTTTAATTGTTCGTACATAGTTATGCGGAAATGGTTTGAATCAAGATTTATTATAGTAATTTGAAGTTGTTCTAACAACTGAGTGGCTGTAGTTTAGTGGTGAGAATTCCACGTTGTGGCCGTGGAGACCTGGGCTCGAATCCCAGCAGCCACATTTTTTTTCTTTTTATTTTACATTTTCTTAAAATTATCTTTTTCTTCCATCCAAATTATTCATATTACCCAGTCAAATATCAACCAGAAGCAAAGACTACATTGTACTGACTTTTCATCATCAGATCTATGCTTAGAAAAAAGAAAAAGAAACTAGTGATATATCAGCCTGTTGACTGGTTCAAAACAAATATATAAAGAGTTTCCATTCTTTTAATCTGAACTCTCGATCAATAATCACTTAAATTCATTAGAAAATTAGAAATTATGTAAATGTTTATTTTAGTTAAGCTTAATCTGCTTACAATGATTTATGAGGCGAAGAAAAATATTACTCTACTCTAAGTTTCTATCATAATATAAATAATGTTATAATATTGTAGACTACATACTAGCTACTTGGCGCTACAACACCACCAAATATGTTATATAATAATTTCTCTCTCCCATAATTGGGTATAAAGTTTTTTATAATATACCTACTATTATATTTTGAGATAGTTGTTATATTTGCGTATTCTAAAGTTACAAATTTGTTTCTCCCTGTTTCACTATTTCATTCCCTCTTATTAATGGGGAATCAATTCTAATCCTAATTTCTTTCTACATCTGACCAGAATCCATTTAATGGTTTTTACTTAATGTTCTCCTATTAAATAATTTGATGGCTAATTTTGCTTGTTTCAGATTCCTTTCTATATTATTATTATTATTATTTTCTCTATTTCAAATTATACATTCCCCTCACTCATACACATCAACAAAAAGTAACTCCAAAGAAGTGACTTTTGGTCATACAAGTTGGAGTAATCGTATTGGGGGGACCAATAAGCAATAGAAACAGTAGCTTTATTCATTCACATATGGTAGAAAAAGCAGTTCACTGTTTTTTATTTTATTTTACTTATTAATATATTTATATACATATATTATTTTATTTTTGGAGATACGTGTGGTTATATTCATTTACAGGCTTTAATCAGAAAAAAAGGGCAATTTGAACCATTGCCAATGGACATGAGTTTGGAGTATGTCATATTATGAGTCATGCATATGAGAAATCTGAAGACTCACTCAATTATTGTGCCTTTTAAATTATCTACATGCCTATGGTTTGGAATATTGTAGACTTTATAGTCATCAATTTTTGGGACAAAAATAAAGTTTGGTTGGCCTATATGAATAGATTTATTTATTTTTTATTTAAAGAATTAGTAATTGGTACCATTTTGAGCTGCGCTCTTCCTGTTCTAAATTGGATTAATTGAAAAATACAAATAGAATCATACATTATTTACTGTACTCCAAATCTTCAGGTTGAATCACCAGTTCAGCTGTGGCTCTATATAACTACAGAAAAGTCAGGCGTTTATCTGACATATGTGAAAATGGGCCACATATATATGTATATATGTGTATGTCTATATAGTTAGCTTCCCGAATTTCAATTTAAGAAAATCTCAATTACAATAAGTATATATATAGTTAATTTTATTCTTTTGTCACGGATTGACATATAAAATATAATTGGTTGGTACTTAAATAATTACATTCTCACCGTTCTATATATATAGATTGTCAATCTTGTAGGTATTTCTTTTTACTTGTTCATAAGTATCTTTTTTAGCTGTTGAATCATAATCTAACGGTTACTATAATTTAAGTAATTAGAAAAAATAATAAAATTAAATACTTATTATTTAATAATTTTTTTTTTTTTTTACTATAAAGACGTGCGTGACTAATTTTAATTATTCAAAATAATAGATAAAAAAAATACTAGATTGGTGCCCTGGTGACCGTATGTATATTATATGATGTTAACAACTGACCGTTATAAGGAATGCTTCTTTATATGATCCTCTTGATTTTAGTGGCATTCATATTATATAAATTGTAGATATTCATAATCAATTATATGCCGTGAATATATGTATACGATGCATTATGCATATATATTCTCTTGTTGCTGATTGGCGTGTGTATTAGGGTGTTGGTTGCCAGGTTGTAATATCATTTATCCCTTTAGAAGAAGTGATTACTGATTAGCTTCCAAATTAAAAGCCAACATTAACTTTTTAGGGAGCAAATCATGATAGATTAGTCTACTTTATCTTTGTCTTATTGCCGATGCTTCCACTTACCTTTTGTAGTAGTTTAAAAAGACGTTAAATCACATTATTGCAGAGAAGAGAGATAATTGGCTGTGTGAAGGAGACATGCTTTAGACTATAATCTTCATTTTATGACAGCCAAAGATCCTGATTTGGCCATATATGCCTAACAATATATGGTGAGGTGGTCTCCGACTCTAAGTACCCTGGTTTTTTTCCTTTTTAACTCTCTTTTTAAAAGTGAAATAAATAAGTGAAAGAGAAAATCACTAACTAATCCTGTTGGAATATTTTTTTCCTCGTTTAGAATTGATCCAAGTAAAAAAATATTCTGTATTGTAAAAGTATTTGACCTATTTCAACCCTATTAGAATATGGTCCACATGGGTTTACTATAATACCTCTTTTTTCTGATAAACTACTTTACTATAATACCTCAACGCGTGTGAAGCTAAAACCCATTGTCGAAGAGCCGTTTTAGCATATCTAACGTCAAAAAATAAAAATAAAAATAAAAAATACCGATACTTAATCAAATTACAATATTGTAAAAATACTCGATCAAATGTTTAATTAGAGACATATAAAAACGCTTATTATTGAATAATTGTATATAGCATCTACATATATTTTTTTTGGGAAAGAAAAATAAAATTGTTATTAATAAGGTAAATCAATTGTCACTATATTGACAATATAATTTGGAATTTTTCCAAACCAAAACATAGAAGAGCTCAAAGAAGAGTTAAACTTAGCTAGCAAATGAGCAACTTTGTTCCCAGATCGAAGAACATAATTGCAAGAACCACCCCCGTTAATACTCAACAAAGAAATAATATCTGCAACAGTAAGACTAGTTGCGGACAAATCATTACTCTTGGTTTGAACTGTGCAGACAACAGTATGAGAGTCACTTTCCAAAATGACAAAACATAGACTCTCTCATAGCTAGAAGTTCATCAGTATAAGGATTAAAAAGCCCCTTCATTTTCCTACAGCAGGCCGCACGGACTCGACCCGTCTAGTATCTAACAACAGCCCCTATCTCTATCCAACCATGGTCCTCTAAGATGACAGAGTCAATATTAAGTTTCAAGTAGCCATCTTTAGGAGCAACCCAGGTATCACAGATTGGATCAGAAGGCTTAATAATTGGTTCAATTCGTAAAGCAGCTTGTTGGAACTCATAAAGTAAAGAACTTGCATAATCAACTACTGTCGAAGGAGGACTTAGACAGGCTCCATGAGCAATCTTGTTTCGTACTCGCCAAGAAAATCGAAGAAGAGTGGCAAAGGATTTGAATTCATCCTTTGAAATTTTTTTAGCTAGGAATCGAAGAAAAGTCAAAATATCATCTCCTCGATAGTCCCTAATTAAATTCCACTATGGGCTAAAAAACCAACAACCGCCCACATACTTACAAGAAAAGAGTGCATGAAATGATTTTTCCATCCTGTTTTTGTACATGGGAGTATTGAATAGACCTAGATATACCTCGCTTTACCAGATTGTGTAACGCTGGGAAGATTTTCTGATAATGCCTCTAAAGGAAAAATTTTGTTTTGTTTGGGATATTAAGACTCTAAACAAAGGACCATCATTTTTTATCCTCACTTTCATGCGACGGTCTCACTTCTTCTTTCTCTCTATAATGACCTGATAACTCGATTTACCATTGTATTTCCCCTTTGAGTCATAATGCCAAAACCACGAGCCTTCGCATACCTCTCTTCCCAGAGGAATACACAAAATGTCAGAACAATCAACCTCCCAGAAGATGTTATTAAGCAAGTTCTCATTCCATCGTCTAGGATTAGGAAGGATAATATTACCGTTTTGAATAAAACTTACTTTATATTACATATTATAAAAAACGTGATTTTATAACTATTTTGGATATGTGTGATGGATTTGGATTATATGATATATACTGTATTGCTCTGAGACTTTTCTAAGTGTAGGTTATTTTTAGGTATATCAAAAATAGGATCGTTATACTGCCCGTTTTTCTATAGAGCTTAATATGCCTATTTTATTGAAAAACTAAAACATGACTATTTTCACACTTCAGTTCTATATTGTACATATCATAGGATCATACATGAGTACCGTGTTAATATCGTGAGTTTACAATATAGGATTGTATGTCCCACCATCAGTGTAGAGTCCGTAAAATTTGACTTACTTCATTGGCTCTAGTGACAGGCTGGAAGGTATGAGGGTGAGGTAGCCAAGGATCTCCAAATAATCTGATGTTGCGACCATTACCTACATGAGCTCGAATTTCTAATTCTAGAGCTTCTCTTCCCTAAATGATACTTCCCCACGTGAAAGAAGGGGCAGACCCAAGAGAAGTTTCCAAGAAAGAAGCATTTGGGAAGTATTTGGCATTGAGCGCTCGACTGATTAGAGAATTCGGATATTGAATCAGACTCCACCTTTGCTTTGCTAATAAAGCCTGGTTGAGTTAAACGTTTGTGAGCTATAATATTTAGTATACATAATTTGGATTGGGGAAATAAATATTGTCATGGAACAATATAACTCAGTACAAGAATTTCAACAGAATTATGTGAGAAATATAAAGACAATATGCAGCTTAGTATGTCAATGACTGAAAGACATGACACCATGTAATAACGAGAATGCAATTTTACAAGAATCCACACTATAATACTCATATGAGAGAAATATAATTTATCCATTTTCGACATGTGGTATAGCCATGATTTTCATTGTTTGGATTTGACACTGGACAGGACAGTACAAGTTCATATTTATGTGTGTGTGTGTGTATGTATAGGTACGTATTGGGGTGGTAACTGAGGTCCTCAAACAAAGGGTTCAGAAAATCACTCATGAAACTGAACTTCACTTGGGGCTTACGTGGGACCTACGACCGCTGTACACATGGACACCATTCTTGGTATTACGTTAATTAGCTGTATTTCACCTTGAGGCTATAGGTTGAGCTAAATCCTAAATGGCAACTAATTTTTCACTTTGTTGTGTGCGGACTTGGGGTTTGGCATTTATAGCGTAACGTGTTCTAAATTTGGAAAATTATATCTCGTGAGAGAGAGAAAGTGGGGGTAAAAATGTAACATAAAAGGAAATAAAAAAAAGGGCTACTATATAGCAGTACTTGTGCTTTGCGTGTGTCCACGGTATATGTGAGGGTATCCGAAGCATTTAAAGTTGCTTTTCATAGCGAATTAAGTTGTTCTCTCTTTAATTTGCTCTTCGCAAATATATATATATATATATAGGGGTTGATCTATCAACTCCATTTTTTGAGGCTCCAAGACTTGTAAATTGTAATGACACAAGCAAAAGCCAACTAATTCTACGTCATGAGAAAAAACACGTACGAGAAGTTTCCATATAGTTGGAATGTTAATCATATATGCTTAATTACATCCACAAACTGAGAATAATTAACGAATTCATTGTAAACTACGGATCATATAGACGAAATCGTTTGTCCAATATTGATACTCAAACAACGCGTCTGAAATTTGAAACTACCTTGTTATTTTGTCAGTGGACAGTAAGTGCTCGTTTAGATATAATTCTAAATTTGGGAAATTTGCCACTCCAATTATGATACAAATTAAACCCTTTAAATAATGTGGATCATGGGTTAATTAGGACTAGTTTTTATCATCACTAGAGTGATGAGAGCTTCAAATTGGGTTTGTGACGATTAATGATAATGTCCTTTCGACCAAGGCATTGACCCGGCCCTTTAGAGAGAGAATTTGTAATATCTTTATTATGGAACTCCATGGATGGTGATGATATCATGACTGAGTAGTTTCTGTGCATTATTAAGTACAATATATACTATAGTTGGTAGGAAAGACATTCAAAGACGAGTGAACGCAGCGAGTTATTCGTTCTTTTGGGGAAGAAAAGAAAATGGGGACAGATAGTGGAGTGGGGTTAGGGAATTGTTGGGTTTTGAAATGTCGTCGTTTTGATATGTGAGAGAGAGAGAGAGAGACGGACAAAAAACAAAATCATGAATAGTTGAACCTGCATGTCCAAAGTTCTATTAAGTTAAAAAAAATCAGTTTCAATTAAAAAAAAAAAAAAATCATGAGTGGTGGTGGCTCTCTTATTTCAAAGAAGGCCGATATAGAGTTGGTAAAAAAGAAAGGAACAATAATTTCCTACTCATTTGGGGTAGGGGCATTTCCATGCTTAGTGCTTGTGTATTCATTAGGGTTTGTGGTCAACTTCTCTTTTGCATGCCCCACTATTATATGGTTTGACTCCTTTTGCCGGCTCTATGAATATTAAGACTCTCCTTACTGTTGGCAATATTTTTACTTGGGTAAGTTGGGTGAAAACGGCATTAATTTTAATCAGGGGTCGAGGGATTAACAAGAGTTAAAAGAAGTAGGGTTAAAAAACAAACAACAACAGAGATTGGAGTAATGGTGTGAAATAAAGCCAAAAGAAATGAATAATACTGAACATCTCCTTTTATATTATCTTTTTAATAATATAGTATTTGATTTGTCACCATATAACTTAGTGAATAATATTTAATTTATTTTGCCAAATTTCAATTCACAAGTTGAATTGTGATAACTCATTTACCACGTCAGATGATATTAAAAAAAATGATAAATTAAGTAGATTTCCTAACACTATCCAAAGAAGATATGCATGACTATATGAGATCATATCAAGGTGTCTAGATATGACAACACATATTGGAAACTTGCTTAATTTGGCCTAGCTTAATCTGTTTTCTGCTGTTCGTGTAAGAGGATCAAGTTCAATGAAGATAGTTAACTGACAGTTGTTGTTTAGGGATCACAAGCAAATTTGGCGTATATATTCTCAAATGGGAAATGAGGGGCCCAATCTCCTTATTTTCAAAGATAAAGAGGATATCATTTTCAAATATTTGTATATGTATTTATCAGCATTTAGTATTTATTGCTTGGCATCCAATTTTATTAAAAAGTGAATCCTTTCTGTTCGTCTCTCTTTAAACTTTGGTCCTCGTTCTTTGACTTACCAATATGGGGTAAAACTCCATTGTTTATGTGTCCAAATTTAGCCAAACTATTCATAGCTTTTAGTTTATAAATGTAACTAACGGATAGAATGGTCACAATGCGAACTTTAAATTGAAACACGGCTATGATGAAGAAGTTTTTTTTTTTGCCACTTTTACCTAGAAACTAGGAATTTTCTGCTTCACAAAACGGAACAGAGCCATTAAGCTCTTGAATCTCTTTATAGAGAAGACTCAAATTAGCTCTCTTCTTTTTTTCTTTTCTTCCCTTTTGTTTTTGTTTTTGTTTTTGTTTTTTTTCTTGGTTGGAGAGAAACATAGGCTCCTAATTACTTACTCCTCAATCATTTTATGTCTAAGTCCAAACAACCCTCTTTAGCTCCTTTGTACATGTGCTATTCCCATCTTAGTGAGCTTTATCAATGTCGGATCATGGATTACAATCATGTAATTAACTTTAATCAGAATCTTAAATTCATGATCATGAAAAGTGATCAGACAATTAGTCTAAAGAAAACGTTTGAACGTCAAGTCAACGCTATTTTTGTGGGGTCCGGTTTGCACGTGTACCTATGTACAACACGAGCTATGTAATCAAATGACCATTTCTCTATCATGGCTTGAAATAGTAGGACCCTATTGGCCCACTTACACACACACACGTAACTCACTATTTGATGAGAAAAATCAGGACCCTTGATCTTAGTTCTACGGTGATGGGGTCGGAGAGCTGCTTTTTTCCCCTCGCCAAATGAGTGGGACCCCCACTCACAAACATATTAGAAAGAGGGCAGCTTTTGCTTTTAAAAGTTGGCTACTTTTGGTTTTGGATTGTTAATTGGATGGACGGTCTAATGAATTTGGAAACACAAGGAGTGTATTCGAATCAATAAAGTGAAAACTGAAAACACCAAACTGAGATAATATTCTATTAAAAGAGAAAAAAGAATGAAAAAGAAAAATGTGAGAAATAATTGGTACAACAACAAAAGATCTCACGAGGAGCTTTACATCACCAATCTCAAGCTCAATCCCTCGAGATTCTCACCTTTTATTTTCTTTGGTAATAATTATTAGAACATATGTCTTTCAAAAAAAAAAAAATTATTAGAACATATGTTAAGCTTTATTCTAAAAAAAAAAAAAGAACATATGTTTAGTATATATTAGATTTTAATTAGGAACTCCCTTTTTTCATGGCCAGCATCAAGGGAATGTTGGATTCCAGAGGCAATTCTAGAAGCTAAGCATAACCCATGTCAGCATTTGTTTATTTGAACATACCCACATAATAATTATTTATTAATAAATTGTCTTTAATTGTCATTTATCACAGTGCTTAACAGGTAATACTTCACTAACAAAGCTTTAAAATTTTATATTCAGAAACTTAATAAAAGGAAAATTCTCAAATAGATGTACCTTTTTTCTAAACCAATGCATGATTGAAGGAATTTTCTTTTACTATAAGCTTTTGAGCTCTCTCTACAGTTTGATGAATATGGCTCTCTTCTCCTGGCTTTTTATATATTCTTTTCTCGTTTCTTTACTGAACCAGTGGCAGGCATGTTTGGTTCTCTTTTAACTTTATAGTTTTTTGTTTTTCAACTTTTTACCACCAGAGCTCTGGTTTTCTTGGCTTAAGGTTCTGACACTAGGTTGTGAGTGAGTGAGTGCAATTCTGGTTTGGGAAGCATGAGAAACTGTACTGTTTGACATTTGATGTAAATAGTACTTAAAAAACAAGATATACCCACTTGGAAAAACTTATTTTTTTTTTGGATAAATTGAATTGGAGTTTTGGTTGTATTGAAGTTTTCAAACCATTTCTACCAGCTCCATACTTACTCAAATTATAAAGAACCTTGTTTTGGCATCTGGCCACCTCTGGTTTCTCTCTCAACTTACATGCATCCAATGGAAATTATCAAGAGAAAGTATATTGCTATCTTCTTCATTGCCTTTTTCTGCTTATTGGATTCCACAACTGGTGTGCTTTCTCCCAAAGGCGTTAACTATGAAGGTACATAGTTTCTGAGTTTATAGTTGTTTGCTTTATTTACGAAGAAATTTACAAGTGAAGTAATCCTTTTTTTTTTCCCCACATTTAAAACAACATTTGCAGTTCAAGCTTTGATGAGCATTAAGTACCTGTTTAAGGATCCTCACAATATTCTTGAGAGTTGGGATGAAACTGCTGTTGATCCATGCAGCTGGAATATGGTCACTTGCTCTTCTGATGGTTTAGTTGTTAGTCTGTAAGTAAATTCACGGTGAAAATACCAAAATTTAGTTTATAGTTATACCAGCAAAATTGAACTTTAGTAGTTAAAAAAATATTTCTCTCAAACTTTAGTCTATAGTATACCAGCAAAATTGAACTTTAGTAGTCAATATATATATATATATATATATTTTTTTTTTTTTTTTTTTGAGACTGGAAACTATAAGATTTTCTCTAAGTAGCTAGAATGATTTTTGGCTGCAGGGGAACTCCAAGCCAGAACTTATCAGGTACCCTTTCTCCAAGCATAGGCAACTTGACAAATCTCAGGAGCGTGTAAGTAGAAAAACCAATAACGTCAATCTCATTTTACTACTTCATAAATTGTTTACCCCATGAACCCCATTATCTTTTTGTTGCAGGCTATTACAGAACAATAATATAACAGGTCCAATCCCCTCTGAGATTGGGAGGCTGCAAAAGCTTGACACGCTTGATCTTTCCAATAACAACTTCAGTGGTCAAATTCCAGAAACTTTATCCCACCTGAAGAGCCTCCAATACCTGTATGTAAAGTTTATACTAATCAAATTCAAGTCAAGATTTTCATGTTGATATCAGTTTAATTGTGTGATAAACTTTACTTTGAAACTTGGATTAGGAGGCTGGACAATAACAGTTTAAATGGAGCAATTCCTGCATCTCTGGCTAACATGACCCAGCTTGCCTTTCTGTAATTCTCTTCAACCTTTAGCTTTTGATAATACTTGAAATTAAGGTTCCTTGTAAGAATTTAATGAGTTGCTAAGTATGGTTTTTTTTTTCAATGGTCTAGTGATCTGTCATACAACAATTTAAGTGGCCCAGTACCGAGGTTGCCTACCAAGACCTTCAAGTAAGTTATTTCAGTTTTTATATAATCTTTTTTCTTATGACGAAGACATAAAAGCTTGTGCAAAATAATTAATTTACAACATATTTTTTTTTTTTTTGAATTGACACAGCATTGTTGGAAACCCTCTGATTTGTTCCACGGGAAAGGAACAAGTTTGCTTTGGAACGATACCGACAACACCTTCTTTTTCCTCTAATAATTCACAAAGTAATTATACTTTTTCACTGTTGCCCAGTTTCTTTACTTGCTCAGACAATTCTGCTGTTTTAAGTGTTGTTCTTATCTTTTTCTAAAGCATAACACAAGTATCTTTCTTTTTTCACTTTACTGTAAGCTTCATGATTCAGTTTCTCAGCCGAGGAACAATAAAGTTTCATTATTCAGTTAGCTTTATAAGATAAATTGTTTGCTATAATGTTATGTAATTAGATAACTTGTTACAATTGCTCTAATTTGTTTTTGTGCCACTTTTAAAGATTCTCAACCTGCTGGGAGACCCAGAAACCACAAAATTGCTTTAGCCTTTGCTTCCAGCTTAGGCTGCATCTGTCTCCTAATTCTTGGCTTTGGTTTCCTTCTTTGGTGGAGGTACAGACACAACCAGCAAATTTTCTTCGATGTCAATGGTTAGTAAACCAAACCCGATTGCTAAGCAATACTATTTTCTTTTCATTGAATGGCAATGAGCTTGGTTTGTTTTTTTGACTAAACGTAGTAGGCTTTCAAAATCTCAGAGCAACATCATGAAGAAGTTTGCCTAGGGAACTTGAAGAGGTTTCAGTTCAGAGAACTTCAGATAGCTACAAACAACTTCAGCAGCAAGAACTTGATTGGAAAAGGTGGTTTTGGAAATGTCTTCAAAGGTTGTCTCCGAGATGGTACAGTAGTAGCAGTCAAAAGGCTCAAAGATGGTAATGCCATTGGTGGTGAGATTCAATTCCAGACTGAAGTTGAGATGATCAGCCTGGCAGTTCACCGGAACCTTCTCCGGCTTTATGGTTTCTGTATGACAGCCTCCGAGAGGCTTTTGGTTTACCCCTATATGTCAAATGGCAGTGTCGCATCCCGCCTCAAAGGTAAGCTGGCCTGTCATGTCCTCAGAAGTTGTTAGATTACCAATTCTTCCAAAAGTTTAAACGGTTGAGTTGCTTAATACTAAGTTGATCATCTTTAGGAAGAGCATAGAAAGTTTTTGAAGTCTCTAGTCTATAACAAAACATAACATGTACAGAAACATTTAACAATAATATTTTATCTTTGCAGCCAAACCAGCTCTTGATTGGGGTACCAGAAAAAGAATAGCCTTGGGAGCTGCAAGAGGATTATTGTACTTGCATGAACAATGTGACCCCAAGATCATTCACAGGGATGTCAAGGCTGCAAATATATTGCTTGATGACTACTGTGAGGCCGTGGTGGGAGATTTTGGGTTGGCAAAACTGTTAGATCACCATGATTCACATGTTACAACCGCCGTGAGAGGCACCGTTGGACATATAGCGCCAGAGTACCTCTCGACCGGACAATCCTCTGAGAAAACCGATGTTTTCGGGTTTGGTATACTTCTTCTTGAACTGATTTCTGGTCAAAGAGCCTTAGATTTTGGGAAAGCAGCAAACCAGAGAGGAGCAATGCTTGACTGGGTAAAGCTAACACCAAGGGAACTTTTTTTTTTTATATTTGTTGACTACCCTTTAGGCCTTTACAGCTTTAGTAAGCCTCAATCATTAATGTAACTTGCTTTATGTATACATATATACAACTGCAGGTGAAGAAACTTCAGCTGGAAAAGAAGTTGGATATGCTAGTTGATAAGGACTTGAAGAACAACTATGACAGAATTGAGCTCGAAGAAATGATTCAAGTAGCTCTACTATGTACTCAATATCTTCCAAGTTACAGGCCAAAGATGTCTGAAGTGGTTCGAATGCTTGAAGGAGATGGTCTTGCGGAGAAATGGGAAGCTTCTCAGAGAGCTGAGTCAACTCGTTGCAGAGCCAATGATTTCTCTTCTTCAGAGAGGTACTCTGATCTCACCGACGACTCATCGTTGCTTGCACAAGCAATGGAGCTTTCAGGACCAAGATAATCTATATCGTAAGTGTCATCAAAACATAAAAAGGAAAAAAAGGAGGGTTTCCAAAACATCGATAGGAAAAAGAAAGAAATCCAAAATATCACAAGGTAATATACCAAGAATACCTGTGAGAAATGAGTCTTCTGTTGTTGTATATTATAGCACCATATTTGGAGGTCTAATGTGGTGTATTTTAATTTACTCACTGTATAGAATCTGATATTGGAAACTGACATTTAGACCGACTTGTTTGTCTCATGCCGGTTCTTCTTGAGTGTCAGTTGAATTTTACTGGGGATGTCCTAAAAGGACTTTTTAGTTTAAATGAATAATATATTTCGAGTTGTATTTTGTTTGTAAACTTGTATACAAGCAATAAACATCATTTAGAAATTCTTCAAAACCAAACGAATTCAGAGTTTCATGTCCTCTTCACAACTCATGGACGTTTGTTGCATATGATAAAAATTGACGACTATACAAGGGATTGAGCTAACAATTGAAAAAAGCATGTGACTAGCGACAAATCACATACAAAATACTAGGAAAACCAAATGAAAAAAAAGTGTGTTCGTACTTGCTTACAGAAGCAAATTACAAACAATCCTCGTTGTGAAAGCTTTAAGTTACCATCTGCTTAATAATTTCAACTCGAGAACAGTCTAGCAGGAAAAAAAGTATACCAGTTACCATAGGTATTCTTTATAGGGTGCTTGGGTGTTTATGGATATATAAGACAGAAATCTCCTAACTCTTAACTAGGAGCGAGCTATCAATATCGAGGGAGTACCTGAATTTCAACTTCTCATCAGCAATCATTAATAAGAAAGAGCCAATCAATATGTTGAAATCATTTCAACGTTTCTGTGAAACAATAAGAGCAATTACTAATATTCTCTATTCTATGCAAATAAATGCAACTGGCAACTGGGAGACTAACATTGCCAAGCTTGTGTGACAGAGAAATTGAAGATAATAAACATGTCAAATATGGTACTTATTCTTGGATGAATACAATTTCCGCTCGAGGAGATGCCCGTCGAAATCTCACCAAGTCAATCAGCATATTCAACCGTCCATCCACAACATACACACAAGGGGCAATACTCATTGTCTCAAGCACCGGCGATCTGCTAAGCAAAAACTTGACGAATTCCATTTCATGTGGCACACCGGACATATCTGTCATCTTCACAAGTTTGAGTTTTTTGAATGTGCATTTCGAAAGGCTTTGTTTCTCCCAAAGATCCAAATCGGGTGCTTCTAGCGCAACCAGAGCATTCGAGGACCCCTATTTATCAGAACAATTTGAAAAACAAAATGATTGAGAAACATGTTAGGGGTGACTCATCTTAAGCACCAATAACAAATGCAAGTTAACAATGAAAACGGGAATGTTCACAGTAACTTACCGAGATTTGAAGTTCCCTTAAATTAGGAGAGCTCATAATCAAGCGAAGAACTACATATATCTCTTTCATATCTTCGAAACTCACTTGATTTAATTCAATAACCTTCAAATAGTTGTAGGTAATTAAAAGGTTCCCAAGGTCATAACCTATACTCAAATACTAAAAACAGAAGTGTCAGTAAATAAACAAGTAGATTAGGTAGCAATAAGTTGAGCATTAACCTTGTCATTGCTTATACTTAAAAAAAAAAAAAAAATCTTCTTTTTAGAGAGAAAAACTTGTCACCGATCACCACAATCAAGCTCAGTAAGGAAAGCGACAAAATTTATTAAGTTAACAAATGGAACAAATAGATAATCTTAATCTCACCTTCGTAAAGTATATGTGCCCAATAAGCCTCTCCAGACGAGGTACCCCACCAAGAAACTTAACAAAATTGCAACTTGAACTTTGTTCAAAGTGCTCAGCGATGTCCTCAGTCATATACATAGCAACAGACATAGCAACCAAAAGTGGAGTATTCTCAAGACTTATGTCTTTAAATTCACCTTCAAGAAACAAGAACTTGAGATTTGGAGCCTTAACGTTCAAAGCTAAGCTATCAAAGTACGATATGGACAGATTCTCGAGTAGAAGGCAACCAGAAATAAGACTTTCAATTACATCAGGGGCAACCAACACTTGATGAAGGGTGAGACTCTTTAAACACAAGAATCCCTTAAAAGTAAGAGGTGGATCCAACTCGCAACGAAATAGGTCCAAACGGGTCAACCTTTTACAATAAAATAGACATGCAGGTACTCTAAACCACTCGCCTTCTCCTAATTTAAGAACCAATTCCTTGATGTCATTCCTTGAAAGGAAAAGTATCCATTGATCTATATCTGGGCAGCTCTGCAAGTAGGTAGTAGAAAGCTGGAACTTGTGAATAGGTCCCTTGTGAAGAAAGAGAGCTCTTGTTATAAAATCTATGAGGCTTTTCTCAACAAGATCTCGGTCATTACATAGAGTAACACATTTCTCATCAAACACAAGTCGAGTGATTGAAGCCCATTTGTACCTCCATTTACTTGATAAAATGCTAGTTCTAACAGCATCTCTTATAGGCAAACGCGTTAGAATACTCTCTATAATGCTTTGAGGCAAATCACTTATTAAATCCTGATCCAAAGCATCTCCCATTCTTGTTTTTTCAACTACAAACACTAACAAACAATTGAGCCTATTGTAATGTCAGTAACTTGATATGCATAAAATCCCAAATCCCACAGAAAAATTAAAAAAAAAAATCCAAACAAACCCAGAATTGTTCTGCTAATCTATTATTTATTCTCAAAGAGGAACAATCCATAGTCATTATTGTTGAAAGAAAATCAACAAGAAACATATGATAAAAATATTTTAACTTTACTCAATTTTCAGTATAGTTTTCTTTTTTAACTCTTGAAATCAATTGGGGTTGACGCAATTTTACAGTTTTTTTCATGTGAAGACGTCATTTTGATTAAAGTTGCTTGAAGCCTAAACAAATCCCAGTTGATCAAAAATCAAATCTTGGACGAAAAAAAAAAAAAAAGAAAAATGAGAAAAACCCAGAAAAATGGAAGACATGATATAGAAAGGGTAAAGAGGAAAACATACGTAGATTGAAGGATGAAGAGAGAGAGAGCTGGTCCTGACCCTGTGTGTCACCGAGTCAGCTTCTTCAACTTTTCCATAACCATGGTAAGTGTCAATTTCTTCGTTGAGGGAAGCCAAATGCCGAAACGGGAAACACCTGTCGCGGTTCGTTGTCGTTTTGTGGGTTTGGTATTAACAATTGACAAAGTTGGTTTGTTGGGGTTGGGCTGTGGTCCTTGTCATCTTAATTGGTTTTTATACCCAACATATTTGCAGGAATAGCAGTGGCTAAGCATTGTTTTTTGCTTTGCACAGTTTTCTAAAAACAATTTCGTTTATAGCAGTTTCTTATTTTAAGTTCCAAATATATCCCTGGTTTTTCCCTGATTGGTTGATGCATGTACAAAGGGCCAGTTTGGTATAGCTGTAGATTTTAAAAGAATCAGTTTTGGCTGTGCTGGGGAAAAAATCTGCTGTAGTGTAAAGTAGTTGAGCATTTGGTAAACTGAAATTGTAAAGTACTGTGACTTAGAAAAGCTGTACTAGAGCGTTTGGTAAACTGCATGGCTAAATTGCTGTGGGAATATAAAATGACCAAAATGGACAAATTATATGACTATGTACTTTTTTAAAGAACCCCTTTAAATAAATTAGTTAATACTTGATAGAATTTTTTTTTTTTTAACATACATTAAGCAAATTAATATTTTTTAAAAGATTGTTACGAATATAAACTCAATTGAATCTATTACTTTTTATAAGTTCCAGAAATAACATAATGATTAGTAAAATTTTATGTAATTTTTTGAAATATTGAAGATGAAAAATTTACAATATTAGTGAATATTTTCTAATTTCAAACATACTTAGCCAAATAAATGTAACTCATAAAAAATCTAAAGAGAGAAACTCTTATATGCAAGTAACTCACGAAACATTTTCCCTTTCTTTAATAAAAATGAGAACAGAAGAGACCGATGACTCCACATAAATAAAAACCACTAATTGAAAACAATGTGTTAGAGGAAGAACAAAAGAATTAATGAAGGTAACATTGTCTATTAATATAAAACAACCAATTGAAACAAGTAACTGATACATGCATTGATATGAACAAAGAGAAAAATATACAATTGATAACAAAGCCAACTGTTCGAGGGGTTAGCTCCTCCCTATACTCGGTCTTATTTCTTTGCATATACAAGCCGCATGCAACTTGTGCTACAAGCTTCATTGCAGATGCCTTGACAATAATAGCATGACTGCCTCCAAAGATTCTCTTCATTGTAGCAGCCATAATCTGTCTCATCATGGATAACATAGTTCCTTACAAAATAAACAATCCACATTTTAAAAAGAACTAACATAAAATCTTCTTTTGCACCCATAGACAGATTGTATTACCTCAGTTTATAGTCATTTAAATTGACAACATCATCATCAATCTCTACATTACTCTTTTCCCACACCTCTCTAGCCTTCTCATATCTGAAAAGAGCTTACACAACTAATTATGGCCATGAAATCAGTGCTTGCAAGGATCTTCATTACCATCAATTCTCTAAATCAGTGCTTGCAAGGATCGTCATTACCATGAAATGTGTTGGAGCCTGGAAGTTATTTTATACAGAAGATACGCTACAAAATGTCATATATAATTGTGTTAAGAGCCAAATTTGTCATGCCAAAATGAAATGGACAAAAAGCAAGTTTTAACAGAGCAAAACTTAATACACCACTCTTACATACAGAGACAAGAAGCATACTATTTAAACTATTAGATTTTGTTCTAACAATTTCAGACCTGACAAGATCTTCTAATTGCTTATTTAGGGAAACCATAACTAGGTTTAAATGTCTTGTTTATTTTTCTTTAGTAGACTCAAGAAGAGGCATTTAACAACTGGAGGATCAGGGGCTGAACTGGAAGTATTGCATCAAAAGACCATGAAGAAAAATATACACACACAAGTGCTTAAGATAAAGAACAAAAATATACATACTTAAGTGCTAAAACACCAGATCACTGAAGCAAGAAAGTAAGTAGAGCAGACACAAGAATCACTGAAGTGTTTATGAAATTAAAGTTAAAGAAGAGAAAGAAGACACACTTTTTCTTCCGTATTATAATTTCAATTCACTATTATGCGGGCACTTGTTAGGAAGAGAGATATCATATCAGACGGTTCTTACTTCCAAAACTGGGAGTTCACAAAAGAAAACTATTCAATCATTAGTTGGTTATTTTTGCCGCTATAGCTTACTTAATCATTTGCTTTACACAACAAAACTAACCAGCATTCCACTTGCTCCCAAAATCCATCTGTTAACCCAATCTATCACTGGCGCCCAAAAGATGAAGCATATGACCAAACTAGTATACAGTTCTAGAAATTGGAGACCCATAAAATTCATAGTCAAAAAAGAACTAAGCATATATTCTTCTTAAATTATTGAATAATCCAAATAAAAAAAATGGCATGATATCTCATTTCCAATTGCAGAACTCTTGTAACCTCTTGAAAATACCTCTTCAGTTTTGAACTTCAGCAATTCGGAAACTTCAGAGGCATTATTAATGAGCCAAACAGAACAAATATTAGAGAAAGAGAGAGAGAGAGAGAGAGAGAGAAACGTACGCATTCTCGATGCCGAACTCGTAAAGGCGGCGGCGACCGGAGAAGACGAGGAGAGCGACATCGATGGCAGAGAACGGCGCTTGGACAAGGTGACCTGGTGATTGCTCTTGTCCTTGATTAGTTACAGCACCACTTTTTTCCCCATTCCGCTTCTAAATTCCAGTCACTGTGCACCATCCAACAACTAATGGAGAAGACGAAGGGAAGAGTCAGATCGCGTTCTAGGTTTGGGCCTACAGGGGTATTTGCCTGGTATTTTGATAAATATCGAAGGTTACTTTTGGTACTTTAAAATATTCATTAAAGATGAGGAGAGATTGCCGCACAATCTAAAATCGGAATCTACATTAGCCCAACTTTAGCTTTTAGCTACGGCTTTGGGCTAAATTATCCAAAAATCAGTTATTTGGGTTTTTACCAAACGCTTTTATACCAAAAAATTATAAAATAAGTGATTTTAGCTTTTCAAAAAGCTCTACCAAATTGGGTCAAAGTGACCAAGAGAACGCATCTCAAATCTACCACTCTTAATTGTTGCTATCTCAACTTTACTCGTTCATAACATTTCTCGATGCAGGGCTTTAATGAGACGAAGTTACACGTGCCGAAGCACGTACCAATACCTTGTTAAAGACAAAAGAGTGATACGATCTCTAAACTATGAGAAAAATCTCACTTTAGTTCTTGAACCTTAAAGTGTATCATTTTGATCCTTAAACAATTGAAAAGATTTCATTTTAGTCTTTGTTGTTATATATTTCGTTTTATTATTAACAGAATGAGCATATGAGACAATTTTACTATTCTATTATACTTGTTTTATATGTAGAAGCATATTCAAACACTATAAAAAGATTAAAATACGAACTTAAACGATTTGAAAAATGATTGGTTGAACAAAAATTAGTTACATATTGGACAATTATGCAATATTGAACTGTCTAAAATATGATATTTTGTAGAAACCACTAACACAGAATGAGAAATGCAGCATATGAGCTCATTCTGAAAGGAATCAAGCAAAATGTATTATAAAAATGACTAAAATGAAATATTTTTCATAGTTTAAGGACCAAACCGATATAATTTAAAGTTTAAAGATCAAAATTAGACTTTTTTATAGTTTAGGGGACATGAACAATGCACTGCCCTTAATGGTGTGGGTTTACCCTGCAATATACGGGGCGGGGTAGATTCGGGGCAAGCTCCGCAGAGAGATGTCAAGTAACACGACTTAACTTTCGGTCGTACCAAGCACGACGCAAGGTGCTGTGCCATGTTGGACTCTACTTTTTGGGCACTATGGGTTGTTACGACACAACGTAGCCCAAAAAGCATGACTAAAATGCACAAACTTCTAAAATTCAATATTTTGTTTTGTTTTTAGTCATTTTTTATACATTTATATCTAAAAATATATCATTATATTGAGTAAAAAGTTTTAATTTATTTAAATCATTTAATACTTTTATATAATTAAATCATATTTTTAAAACAAAATGGTCAAAAACTAAACTATATACGTATGACATGCTTTAACATTATGGGAAAAAAAATCTACATATAAAAATATGAAATGGCATAGGTAAGGTTGACTGGTCTGGTTTGATCTGGATAATGGAGAGAGAGAGAGAGATATTAAGTGTGAATAAAAAATATGGAGAGTACGAAAAAAATAGTAAAGTAATCCAAAAATGTACTCAATAAAGAATAGAAGGTTGATGAGGTTTATTGGTGTAATCCTAATTCATATAACTGATGGAATTAAGACTGCAACGGAATTAGAATTCCATTTCCCAAGTTCAAACCAAACGCTAGAATGAACCTTTTATTGGAATGATCTTTCCATTCCAAATCCCATTCCAGTGAACCAGACACGGCCTTAGCGAGGAGTGTATAAATGAAAAATTAAACATTATATGGTATTTTTCGAAATGTTTTTAAAAAATAAGGTGTTAGCATTTTTTAAAGGCGCGGTACAGTTTTTATTAGAAAATATCACTTTTAAAAGATATTTAGAAAAATGCCATTTTTAAAATTTCTCTTCTTTTTTCTTTCCCTCCAAAATCAAAGTTCTAAAAAAAACTTTTGTATATTTGGAAAAGAAATAATCAAAAGAATCTCCACACTATTCTTTTTTTTTTAAATTATAGTTTATCATAATATTTAATCTACATGTCAAACTAATCCCTAAATGCCATCTGAATTAAGGAATAAACACACGAAAAGATAAAAACTACCATAATAGACAATAGCTAATCCCTTTTGACATTAAAACTACATTGTTTTATAATAGAGAAATAATTTTCAATTTTTTCAAACAAATAAAATCATAAATGAAACTGTAAAGGCCAGTAAAAGGTAAAATATTAATTTAAGGTATTTTATGAATAAGGAATAAATTTGTATTCGTTAAGGATAATTTTGTCTTTTTATGTCTCTATTTTTTCCCCTTAAATCATGTGAAATTTAGGGGCCAATAAATTAAAATTAAGGTTTGTTATCACAAAAAAATATAATTCAAAGTTTCTTCTGATATTACCAAATAACGTGTTTTTCTGTAAAAATTAAACAAAATATTTAAGAGTCTGTTTGAGATAACTTTTATTTTTAGAAATAAAAGTCTAAGAAGATCTTCCTGAAACAGCTAGTGGAACGATGCTTCATCAAAAAGGTCTTCTAATTAAAAGAGGATCTTCAGACAATTCATTCAAACACTTCCAAAAATAAATATGAGCTCTAAAAGATCTTAAAAGCTACGGCAAACCTGCCTAGTCTTCAATAAAATTTTCACATGTATCTTCTGAGCTTTCCGTCGTTCAAAATTATATATAAAAGCTCTGTTTGGGGGGCCATATCAAGGGGTAGGATTGGACAAAAGAGTCCAATCCCACATTTAGACTCAAGGAAGGACTGAACAAAAATGGGTGGATTAGATAAAGGAGTCCAATCTCACGTATAAGCCCAAAGAGGGACTAGACAAGGGAGTCCAGCCTCCCTTTTTAGTCTTTTCTTATGGTTGGATTAGCTTTGTATTTGTTTTTAAAATTAAACTTCTAAATATATAAATATTAACTAAATTCAAATTTTTAATTTTTTTTAACTTGGAAATATATTTTCCTTTTACATACCTATTTTTTATAAATAAATTCAAAATTATGTTATTTTACATAATTATCATTTAAATTTATCTAAATTGTTTTTGAAAATATTTATTTACTTATATATAAATAAAACATGGTTAGAACTACATTAAGAAAAATTATTTGATGTATTCTTTTTAGTCTTGTGTAGTATCAAATATAATATAATACTAAACAATAATTCAATCTAATCTCATTTAATAGTCAATAGTCCAATTGAATTTTACATGCCAAACAAGTCGGGATTCTACGTAATTATAATTGTTGAATGTTTACCAAGCAAAAAAAAAAAAAAAAAAAGAAGAAGCGAAATAAGACATGATGGAAAGGTTTGGGACCTAGCTGATATAAACTAAAAAAAATAACAATAAAAAATTCCCATGCTATTTTGACTTTTGGGCAAGGTCTGGGAGGGAGCGAAGAGGCATGTTCTCTACTGACTGCCCAAATCAAATCCCTAAATTTTTTCTTCTTCTTCGCCCAAAAAAATAATAAAAATAAAAATAAAAAAAATAAAAATTTGTTTCCGTTCGAACTCCCTCTTGGAGTTTCATCAAATAATAAAAACCCCAAATTCCTATGCGAAGTCATTCATTTAACGATGGAAGGGTGTCGTAAAACGCTTAAGTTTGCGATTAGGAACTGCCATCAAACTTCGACCCCGAAATTAAGTGANATAGGATTCGAATCCTATACCAAACGGACCCTAAATTTTTTCTTCTTCTTCTTCGCCCAAAAAAATAATAAAAATAAAAATAAAAAATAAAAATTTGTTTCCGTTCGAACTCCCTCTTGGAGTTTCATCAAATAATAAAAGCCCCAAATTCCTCTGCGAAGTCATTCATTTAACGATGGAAGGGTGTCGTAAAACGCTTAAGTTTGCGATTAGGAACTGCCATCAAACTTCGACCCCGAAATTAAGTGATTCCCCCTTTCCCTGCGGGGCTTCCATGGCCAAGCACGGTGAGTGAGTCTCTCTTATTTTATATTATATGTTATGTATATATGTGTATATGTATGTATCAGTTAGGTCTATATTGTTTTCTTCGTACCCGATTTTTTTAATATTTACGTATTGTTGTGACTGAATAACTGAATTTAGACTCTTTTATTTTTTTGTTTTGTTTTGTTTTTTTTTTTCTGTTTTACTTTTGCTTAGTTTGATTCTAGTTAACCTTTCGTGAAAAAAAAAAAAGAACCGAAAAAAAAAAATTGATGTACTTTTAATAATTATATATGTATACGTATTAACCAGAGCTCTGACAATTGCACAAATTTTTGGGAGCATCATGTAAGATAGATTATTGTGATTAAAATTTGAAGCAGGTGCAGGAATAAATAGTTTAATTTGCCAGCTTCCAGAAGAGGTTGTGGAGGAAATTCTATTGAGGTTGCCCGCTGACTCTCTAAAAAACTGTAAGCGCGTTTGTAAGTGGTGGTTTGGTCTCATCAATGACCCCTCATTTGTAAACAGACACTTTCTTCGTCTCACTAGCGAAGGAGACAGTGCTAAGCTCTCGAGGACCATCTTTTTAAAGTGGATTCGGCAGGAACTATCATTGACAGATATCTTCAATCCTAATTATAACCACTACTGGCACGCGGACGATCCCTCCAAACTTGTACTCTCACTCCTCACTATCAGCGAGGAGGATGATGGTAAAGGCGACCACGTTCCTTGTGTTGTTGAACAAATCAATTTGCCGCCTTTTCCGGTGGTGGAGCAACGAGCTTTTCCAGCTAACTTTAAGGCACTACATTGTAATGGTGTCATCCACATGTATGACCGAGAAATAGATTGGATAGCTGTTTTGTTAAACCCAGCACTCAGAGAATTCAAGCTTCTTCAGGAACCCTGCCTCCCCCTTTCCTCTAGCTTTGATAAATTTATAGGATGTGGATTTGGGTATGATCCCAAAGCTAATGTTCACAAGTATGTTAAGATTTTCGGTAGCTGGTCGTTCGAAGACCCCGCAGCAATAGTGCACACTCTAGGAACGAATTCTTGGAGGGAGATCAAGATTGATGTGGAAGAGAATCACTGTTTTCTTGATCCTAGGGGAGTGTACTGCAACGGTGCTTACTATTGGCGGAATATATCAAAAGTTGGGAATATGATTCTTTCGTTTGATATGTCTGAGGAGAAATTTCATAGCATATCATATCCAGATCATCGCCTCCAAAAAATTAATTTAACCGTGCTTGATGCGTGGAACGAATCAATTGTCTTATTCTTCTTCCCTAAGCGCTCGTGGTTTTCTTCATCTTTCGAAATGTGGGTGATGGTTGACAGCTTTGGTGGTGTTGAAGGTTCTACCTATTGGATCAAGCATCTCGAAATTGGGCCACTTAGACGCGTTGATTATCCTTTGGCATTTTGGAAGGATGATGAGCTCTTATTGGAAACTAACGATGGACGAATTGTATCATATAACCTTTGTACTCAAAAGCTTAGGAAAGTTCACCTTCCGGGGGCGGTGTATCCAGGCTTTACTTCTGCTACTTTATGTTTGAAGAGTCTAGTTACGGTCTAGAGAGTAGAGAAGAAACATGCAGTCCTAATACTTAGGGTTATTTATTTATTTATTTATTATTAGTGTTATGGGGATAAGGGATTTGAAGATCAAGCCTCAACATTGATGTGATTAAAATTAAGGCTGTCTTTGACCATTAGTATTTATGACTTTTAGTTAAGCTTGGCAATTTGCCTCGTCGGGGCGGTGCCCTGCCCCTAATGGTGCGGGTTTACCTCAGAATAAACAGAGCAGAGTAGATTCAGGGCAAGCTTCACCTAGAAATATCAAATTGGTTGGGCCGCCCATTTAGCACAAGAGCACGACATGAAAAAAACTGTGCTAAACATGACACGATACGAGGTGATTTTGGGCCGTACCAAGCACAATATGAGGTGTTTGGCCATACCGAGCTCTAATTTTTGGCACTATAGACTGACACGATATGTTATGACCTTATGCACAATTCATGGCACTAGCACGATATAAGTACGACATAGCACAGCCCAAAGAGCATGGCTCTGAGTATTTTAAAAAATATTTATTTTTACTTTGTTACATTATTATATCTTCAAATTTTGTGTCTTTGGTTTTTGCATATTAATAAACTTATTTTTTTTATTCTTTCTTTTAGAAACAAGTTTGCATTAATGATTTTTAATAAATAGTTTTTTCCAAATTATTATGGATATATTACATATTTACATATTTTTATTATTGTTTTAAATCAAAATTAAATATTTTTAAAAAATTCATAAAATATTGAGTGTGACAAGAATTTAATAGGTCAATTGAAGTTAGACACAAAGATGCGCTAGCACGTTGGGCTCACTATATTGGGCACGATAAGAGCCTAGTATAAGCACGAGCACGATATGAGCATGGTAGGAAATATGCCCGTGCTTGTGGGCCGTGCCAGGTCTAGAATTTTGAAACTTGGGCTAACATAAGTACAACATGATATTTTATTGGGTCATACCAAATACGACACGAAGTACGAACGAACTTATATTTCACGGTCGGTACGGCCTATTTGACATCTCTAGTTCCGCCTATATTGAATCGGGGTGGGGCAGGTCTTCTTTATCTCGCCCCGAAACTGCATCGTTTATAAAAATAAAAACAAATGATTTTTTCTTTGATTTTAAACACATCAAAGCACTATCTTTTAATTAAATATACCTCATATAGTTAATAAATTAAAACTCAAAAGTCACGAACTCTTATAAGTCTAGTACTACTGTATATATTTCTATACATGTCTTTCCAATATATATATATATACACACATAAATTTTCTTCTACACCATTCATATGTGTTCTTAAAACTATTATATATAAACCCCAAAAGGTACTCAACGCTTTTGTCGCATGCCACGATCAATTTTCAAAACCATGTCATCTAAGGGATGTGACAACCACGGGAAGAATAGGCAGAAGCTCTTTCGCCGAATCTACACTGGGCTTCCCATCATCAACTTCATCCTATTGGTCACGATTCTCAGAGTCTGGGCCAAATTGCAGCCCTCCAAGCCCATATTCATACCCTAAGACTTCACTGTTTATGCCTTCAATACCTCAGGCCCTAACTTCCTAACCTCCAACTTCCAGGTCACCATCTCTTCTCCTCTCACAACGCAAACAACAAGATCAAGGTCTACTACGACAAGCTCGAAGTCTTCGTGGTTTAAATTTTTTCCTTCATTTACAATATTTGCTTTTAGCATTTCTCAATCCTCAAGTTACAAATTACTTGTCTTAGTTTGCTATTATTTAAAATTAGTCTTATGTGAGCTCCACTCTATAGGTATTTCTTCAATTCAAATTTATTATTAAAAATTAACCTAAGTGCGACCTAGAAATAGGCTTACTAGTTTATTTATTTCAAGTTTACTTGCTAAATACAAGCATGCCAAGTCATCATATTAGATTGGGGATGAGAACTATAAATCTTAACACTGTCTTCTACGAATACAATTAACCCTAAAACTTAGTCGAATTAAAGGGGATCTTCAATATGCTTTTCTTCTACATGCAACAGTACGATTTAGTTTGAGTTCAGATATGATGTTCTAATAGGTTCTTCTACAATCTATTTCATCTTAATCAACCCAAATTAGTGGTTCAACAAGATTGATCCTATAGTTTAGGATGTTCATCATAAAATAGGAATCCAAAATCTTTAATCGAATATATCTCGAATCTATGTACAGAATACATGTTCATCAGGTTCAACAGACATGCAAATCCCATAGATTATCAATATGTATCTCAAAATTAATTCCTACTTCTATAATTATCCAGATTTCGACAAAAAAGAAATCGAAAGAATCAGTAAAAGAACAGGATTGGGAAAAGAATACCGACCTTGTTTAAAGCTTGAAAATGCCAGAAAAATGTCTTTGAACTTCCCGGAGAAGACGATTGCAGATGTGGACAAGACTTGTCGGCTTTAAAAAAAATTTCAGGGAGAGAAAGAGTTCTGAGATTTCTTGAGAAGTGAAAATGAAAAATGGAGAAGAAGAGGCCAAAGGATTTCTTCTTTATATATTTAAAATCTGAATCCATCACAATCGTAGATCAAAGAGACTGATTTCTAAGATTAATGGCCAACATTCATGCGCGAGAATTGATGGCCAACATTCATGCGCGAGAATTGATTTTCGAGAATTAAATCGATAAAATTTTTGAGATATGAAGAATCTTGATTTGAAACAATGCTGACATTATTGTCATCATCATATTTGTTCGAGATATGGAGTTTCCTTGAGCCTCATCAACTTTTTAAGAAAAGCAGCCACATGTCTATACCTGTCAGAAAGGCAAAGACGCACTCAATTACAAAGGATTGTGACCTTTCAAAGAATTCGAGATAACGTCATTACATCCCACCATGGAGATTGCACATGCCAGAGTAAGAGGTTCCATTTAGTCCTAAAGAACTAACAGAGTAAGAGTATAATTATTGTGCGATCTAAAATCTATACTGCATATTTCACTAGTCAACATCAAATAAGGAAAGTCAGTGTTTCATTCGGAGTCAAAATGCCAGGCTGCATAACAATTTCGTAATAATTATGCGATCTTCCTCGAATAATTAATCTACGATCTGAAGCGACAATAAAAAGAAACTAGATAGCGCTTATGAAGGCGGGTAACTTTCAAAAAAGAGAAAAAGTTTCTACGTGGACACCAAGCAATTCGTCTATTAGTAATTGCCTAATCTTATATTATTACCCAAAATTATATACACATTGTATAATGCGTTATTCTTACAATTGGGATATACTAAGTCGTCCTCATCTATATAAAGGGGGATCAACATCATTATTAGATGATCACACAGCTTGCTCAAAAAGTAGATTATTCACCCTAGCTTGTGAGTCTAAACCCTTGCCCATACCCTGAAATCCTTCGCTGCGCAGCCTTGCCCAAGATGCAGATTATTCACCCCAACGTATGAGTCAAAACCCATACCTATACCCGGAATACTCCTTTATTGCTGCCGCCTTGTTTAATAAGCATGTTATTCACCCCAGCTTGTAGGTCAAAATCTATTTCCATACCTGTGAATCCTCTACCGCTGCTGCCTTGCCCTGGGTTATTAGCCATAGCTAAAGGGATGCCAATGCTACCAATTAAATGGCTACCCGAACCTAAAAACTTGGCATAGCCATCTTATGTCTAAACTTGTGTCGATACCCATATCGGGAATCCCATCTTATAGGTTGGGAAATCCATCTTGGGCTAAAATGGGTTAATAGGCATACCACCAGATTTAACAAGGCCAAGGCCGATCTCGTCAATCACTAGATCATTTGAATTCATCATCTCAACGTAAGAAGTTTTAAAAGGTTGAGACTCCATTTTGGGGGTTGGAGAGAGATTGGTAGAATTTTGAGAGTTAAAGACAGAGAAACATCGAATTCGAAGGTGTTCGAGAGTGATCGAATGTGAGTTTGAGAGTATGAGAGGTCGTTGGTATTAGGGATTTCAATATAGGAATCCCGCTTGGAAAAAGTGTGATGTGGAAATGTGGTTAAATATATGTATTATTTTCTATCATATATTTCAAACAAAACAAAAAAAAATTAAAATAATTTTTCAATAAACTAAGGGTTTTTTTGGTTAACAAAAAAGCAACAAAAATAATACTAATTATAAAACTTCAAATATGGCATTTTTGTACTTCTTTTCTCCCAAAACGATAATTACATTCATATAACGCAATCAATATAAGAAAGGAGATTATAAAGATAAACATGTAGACTCTACCTAGCATCATTTACCAAAAGATTGTAACTGAAATTTAGGAGACAACAAGGATATAAATGCCTTGTTATTTAAGATAAACTAATTTAGAAATAAAGAAGATTTAAATGCATGCATAAAGCATACATTAAATATCCTATACATGTATATATATGCAAATGTACAAAGAATAATTTTACATCATCTTTTTTGGGGTAGAACTACTATAACATTCTTGCATCACCTTTCTTGTTTTATTTTATATCACTTCGCACATAATTTGCAACTCTCAATCTTATAAATCACCCTGTTGACAAAACCTCGGTCAACATAGTCAAATCCATATGAAAAATGAAAGAATATACATAATCCATATATATATAATGTATTATAACTACCACGAGCATCTATGTTTCAACTATACTATAACTGCCATGTGTATACCTTCGTATAATGTAAGTAGTGTTCTGCTAGCTATCATCATTAATAAGATGGTATCATAGATTAGGATTATTATAACATGTATAAAGATAAAATAGATCGGTGACAGAATAGAGATGACGATTGGACCAATGTGATGATCCTGGGACTGAACCAGAGTAATGGGGTGGTTGGGTAGTCGAGGGACCTGACCCATGACCACCACTAATTCTGAGAGCCGTCACTCTCGCTATGATAGGAGCATAACCACACTGAGCAGCAGACCCAAAAGTTAGAATGGGCTAAAACCCTGAGGTGGATATGGCCAGCGCATATAACAACTCCATGGCATTGGTGGTTGAGTTCAACAACGGATTTGGCAACCCACCCAAAAACGCACTTTACATACGTTGCAATTCTGCCTAAAGTGCATTCCATAATGCTATCACAAGCGCAATTTGGGCCCACCGCCACTGCTATCTTGTCCCTATAACAAATTACTCACCACACCCTAAAACCTAGCTTGTAAGTCAAAACTCATGCTAATACCCAGAAATCCTCCTCTCCCACTGCTGCCTTGCCCAAGAAGCAGATTATTCACCCCATCTTGTGGGTTAAAACAAATGCCCATACCCAAAAATCTTCCACTAGTGTTGCTGCCTTGCCTAAGAAGTAGATTATTTACCCTAGCTTATAGGTTAGAATCCATGCCCATACCCGAAAACCCTCCTTGGCCGCCGCCTTACCCAAGAAGTAGATTATTCACTCCATATTGAGAGTCAAAACCCATGACTATACCCGGAAATTCCCATTTACCGCCACCTTGCCTAAGTAGATTATTCAGCGACCTGGCTTGAGGGTTAGAACCTATACCCATACCTGCAAATTCTCCTCCGTCGTTGCCTTGCCTAAGAAGTATATTATTCACCCTACCTTGTGGGTCAAAACCTATGCCTATACCCATAAATCCTTTGCCACTGCTGCCTTACCCAAGAAGTAGATTATTCACCCCAGCATGTGAATCAAAACCTATACCCATACTCAGAAATACTCCTCTGTTGTTGCTGCCTTACCTAAGAAGCATATTATTCACCCTAGCTTGCGGATCAAAACCCATGCCCATACCCGTGAACCCTGTACCGTCGCTACCTTGCCCTGGGTTATTAGCCATAGCCACAAGGTCGCTGATAACACCAGTCAAGTCGCTATCTGAACCTAAAACTCTGGCACTGCCATCTTCTGCCTAAACCAGTGTCGATACCGATATCGAGAATCCTGTCCTATAGGTTTGGAAATCCATCTTGGGCTAGAGGTGGGTTAATAGGCATATCACTAGATTCAATGAGGCCAAGGCCGATCTCGTCAATCACTAGATCATTTGAATTCATTATCTCGACATAAGATGAGTTAAAAGTTTGAGACTCCATTTTAGGAGTTAGAGAGAGACTGGTAGAATTCTGAGAGCTAGAAAGAGAGAAAGATCGAATTCAATCTGAGAGTGATCAAAAGTGAGTTTGAGAGAGACAGTGAAGTTTTAAAGTATGAGAAGCCGTTGGTGTTAGGTATTTCATTATAGGAATCCCACCTGGAAAAGTGTGACGTGTTCTTTTTTTCTTATTAAAAAAAAATATACGACGTAGAAATTGGAAAAATATGTGTATTATTTTCTATCATATATTTCAAACAAAATAAAAGTATATTTAGGAACCAAAAAAAAACTTAAAACAATTTTTCAATAAACTAAAGTGTTTTTTTTTTGTTAACAAAAAAGTAACAAAAATAATACTAATTATGAAATATCAAACATGGCATTTTATACTTTTTTTCTTCCAAAATAATAATTACATTCATATAACACAATCAATATAAGAAAGGAGATTACAAAGATGAACAAACAGGCTCTACCTAGTACCATTTACCAAAAGATTGTAACTGAGATTAGGGGACAACAAGGATATAAATGCCTTATGATTTAAGGTAAACTAATTTAGAAATAGAGAAGATTTAAATGCATGCACAAAGTACACATTTAATATCCTATACATGTATATGTACGCAAATGTGCAAAAAATAATTTTACCTCATCTTTTCTAGGGCTGAACTACTATAAAATCCTTCTGTTACCTTTCTTGCCTTATTTTTCATCACTTTGCACACAGTTTGCAAGTCCCAATCTCATAAATCACTGTGTTAACAAAATCTCCATCAACATAGTCAAATTCATATGAAAAATAAAAGAATATACAGAGTCAAATCCATATATATAATACATTTTAACTACCACGAGAATCTATGTTCCAATTTTACTACAATGGCCATGTATATACCTTCGTATACTGTGATTAGTGTTATGTTGACTATCATCATTAATAAAATGGTATTGTGGATTAGGATTATTCTTACATGTATAAGGATGAAATAGACCGGTGATAGAATAGAGGCAATGACTGGACCAACGTGATGATCCCGGGACTGAACTAGAGTATGGGGTGGTGGAGCAGTCGAGGCACCTAACCCATGGCCACCACCTATTCTGAGAGGCCTCACTCTCGCTATGGCAGGAGCTGAACCACGCTGAGCTGCATACCAAGAAGTTAGAATGGGCTAAAACCCTGAGGTGGACGTGGCCGGTGTGGATAACAATTCCATGGCATTGGTGGTTGAATTCAACAATGGATTTGGCGACCCACCTAAAAACACACTTTGCATACCTTGCAGAGCCGCCTATAATGCATTCCATAATGCTATCACAAGTGCAATTTGCACCCTCTGCTGCCGCTATCTTTCCCTTATAACAGATTATTTACCACACCCGAAAATCAAGCTTACGGGTCAAAACCTATGCTAATACCCGAAAATCCTCCTCCTCCTCTACTCCCTTGCCTAAGAAGTAGATGATTCTCCCCAGTTTGTGGGTTAAAACCAATGCCCATAACCAAAAATCCTATGCTGCCACTGCTGTCTTACCCATGAAGTAGATTATTCACCCTAGCATGTAGGTCAGAATCTATACCCATACTCGGAAACCCTCATCCGCTGCCGCCTTGCCCAAGAAGTAGATTATTCACCCCAACTTAAGGGTCAAAACCCATGACTATACCTGAAAATTCTCCTATGTTGCCGCATTGCCCAAGAAGTAGATTATTCACTACCTCATCTTGAAGATCAAAACCCATGCCCATACACAGAAATTCTCCTCTGCTATCGCCTTGTTGAAGAAGTAGCTTATTCACCCCAGCTTGTACGTCAAGACCCACGCCCATATCCAAAAATCCTTAGCTGTCGCTGCCTTGCTCAAGAAGCAAATTATTCACCCTAGCGTATGGGTCAGAACCCATACCAATACCCGGAAATACTCCTCCGTTGCTGCTGTCTTACCTAAGAAGCATATTATTCATCCCAACTTGCGGGTCAAAACTCATGCTTATATCCATGAATCCTCTGCTGCCATTGTCTTACCCTGGGTTATTAGCCATAGCCGGAGGGCCATTGATGCCACCAGTCAAATCGCTACCGAAACCCAAAACCTGGCACTGCCATCTTATGCCTGAACTAATGTTGATACACTAGATCATTTGAATTCACCATCTCGACATAAGAGGAGTTAAAAGGTTGAGACTCCATTTTTGGGGTTGGAGAGAGACTGGCAGAATTCTGAGAGTTAAAGAGAGAAAAATCGAATTTGAATATGTTCAGAGAGTAATCGAATGTGACTTAGAGAGAGATTGTGAAGCATGAGAGTATGAGAGGACGTTAGTGTTGGATATTTAGGAATCCAATCTGGGAAAAGTATAACGTGTTCTTTTTTCTTATACAAAAAAAAAGCATAACGTAGAAACGTAGTTAAATATATATTATTTTCTGTTATATATTTCAAACAAAACAATAGTATATTTAGGAACACAAAAAAAAAAAACTTAAAATAATTTTTCAATAAACTAAGCTTTTTTTTTTGTTAAAAAAAAAAAAGCAACAAAAATAATATGAATTATGAAACATCAAACATGGTATTTTTATACTTTTTTTCTTCCAAAATGATAATTACATTCATATAATACAATCAATATAAGAAAGTATATTACAAACATGAACAAACAGGCTCTACCTAGCACTATTTACAAAAAGATTGTAACTGAAATTTAAGGGACAACAAGGATATAAATGCGTTGTGATTTAAGGTAAACTAATTTAGAAATAGAGAAGATTTAAATACATACACAAAGCATATATTTAATATCCTATACATGTATATGTATGCAAATGTGCAAAAAATAACTTTATCTCATCTTTTTTGGGGGCTGAACTACTATAAAATCTTTGTGTCACTTTTCTTGCCTTATTTTTCATTACTTTGCACATAGTTTGCAACTCTCAATCTCATAAATCACCGTGTTGACAAAATCTCCGTCAACATAGTCAAATCCATATAAAAATGAAAGAATATACATAGTCAAATCCATATATATCTAATGCATTTTAACTACCACGAGTATTTATGTTTCAACTATACTATAACAGCCATGTATATACCTTTGTATACCGTGAGTAGTGTTATGCTAGCCATTATCATTAATAAGATGGTATTGTGGATTAGGATTATTCTGACATGTATAAGGATGAAATAGATCGGTGTTAGAATAGAGGCGACGATTGGACCAACGTGATGATCTCGAGATTGAACTAGAGTGTGGGGTGGTGAGGCAGTCGAAGGACCTGACTCATGGCTACCATCGATTTTGAGAGGCCTCTCTTTCACTATGGCAGGAGCATAACCATGTTGAGTTGTATACCAAGAAGTTAGAATAGGCTAAAACCCCGAGGTGGACATGGCCAGTGCGGATAACAACTCCATGGCATTGGTGGTTGAATTCAATAACAGATTTGGCAACCCACCTAAAAATGCACTTTGCATACCTTGCAGTGCCGCCTATAATGCATTCCATAATGCTATCACAAGTGTAATTTGGGCCCCACTGCCACTGCCACTGCCACCTTGTCCATGTAACAAATTATTCACCACGCTTGAAAACCCAACTTACGGGTCAAAACCTATGTCAATACCTGGAAATCCTCCTCCTCCTCTACTGCCTTGCCCAAGAAGCAGATTATTCTCCCCAGCTTGTGGGTTAAAACCAATGCCTATAACTGAAAATCGTCCGCTGCCACTGCTGTCTTGCCCATGAAGTAGATTATTCACCCTAACTTAAGGGTCAAAACCTATGACTATACCTGGAAATTCTCCTATACTGCCGCATTGCCTAAGAAGTAGATTATTCACCACCTCAGCTTGAGGGTCAAAACCCATGCCTATGCATGGAAATTCTTCTTGATGTCGCCTTGCCGAAGAAGTAGATTATTCACCCCAGCTTATGGGTCAAAACCCATGCCCATATCCAGAAAGCCTTCGCTGCTGCTGCCGTGCTCAAGAAGCAAATTATTTACCCAAGCGTATGGGTCAAAACCCATACCAATACCTAGAAATACTCCTCTGCTGCTGCCTCCTTACTTAAGAAGCATATTATTCACCCCAGCTTATAGGTCAAAACCCATGCTTATATCCATGAATCCTCTGCTACCACTGTCTTACATTGGGTTATTAGCCATAGCCAGAGGGCCATTGACGCCACCAATCAAATCGCTACCGAAGTCCAAAAACCTGGTACTGCCATCTTATGCCTAAACCGATGTCGATACACTAGATCATTTGAATTCACTATCTCAACATAAGAGGAGTTAAAAGGTTGAGACTCTATTTTTGGGGTTAGAGAGTGTTAAGTGGATTCTACACTTAACTTTAGCATCTGTTCAAGCTTAAGAATTGCTCGTCTTTGAGTTCTTTTTATCCGATTTATTGTTGTTGGTGTATATTTCAG
>JXTC01000531.1:0-24794 GCA_002914845.1 Trema orientale | reverse complement strand
TCGGGCCAGTGTGTCTTACGTGTTTGGGTGTGGTGTGGTGGCTATGGCCAAACCTCCAAGAGAGGAATTCTTTTTTCTTTTTGTTTTTTTGTTCCTGTCAAATAAACCATTGTACACTTCAAAATGCTTTGATTTATGAGGATTTTTTTTCTTCTGGGAAGTGGGGCGATGATGTTAGACTATATAATATATATGTACACACACATAAATGAAGATAAGTCCTTTCAAAATAAATAATGAAGATAACTGTTATGCCTAAATCAAATTAATGTCAAATGCATTATAGAATGGCTGTTACAATTGGTACTTTGTTCACAATATTTTCATGAATATAAGTTATAGACATAAAGACAGAATTAGCATGATAGATCAAATCAAACGAGGGAGAGGCAGCCTAATTAATTCTATTTCGTTTTTTTTTTTTTCAAGGTATGACATCCAATTGATTGCTAATTTAAACTTTGGCATATCGGTTGCCTTCCAACTATAGGATATACTAAATTAATACTAACGAATTGTGTGCATAAATTGGGGAAGATACTTCAGTAGTTGGTCTAGCTACTCGTATCATAGAATATACTCTCCAAGACATATATTTACAATTAATAGTTCCCCATTTGATACGAAAACTAGTTTTGACATTTCCAATTTGCAAGACTTCAAAATGGCAAAGAAAAAAAAATACTTCAAAAAAAAAATGGCAAAGAAAAATAGTCTCTTTTATGCATAACATATGCATGTTTGTACAATTTCGTGTTGTAGTTGAACAAGGCTTTAGCTTTACACATTAAAGGAGAACGAAAATAGAGTTTTGTGTAGCTTTACACTGTTACCACACATTTTTATGTTTAGCCCATTAGCAAGATAAGAAAGTACAGATTCGATCCTTCATGCTGAGATATGTTACTTTTAATTTGTACCTTTCATTACTTTCGTCCTCTCAAAAATCAAGTCAAATTGTACAAAGGTAATCAAAATATCCCAAAAACAAAAGATCATATTCTTTTATTCTCAGCCTGTCCTACGAAAATTATATGAAAATTTTAATTCATTTACTTGGAAAGTGTATAAACCTTAAGAGGAAAAGTACTTCAGGGTAATAAAGAAGGTGAGAATATGAGATGAATATGATATATAAACAATAATTTGGAATTCAGGAAGAGCTAAATCTCAGTATCACTTATCAAGTTGTCAGATAAATATATAGAAAATAAATGCAAACTTCCCCCTCACATTAAAGTCAAATAAAGAGTGAACTATTAATATTATTCTAAAGCTATTAACATATAAAAAAGAAAAATACAGTAAAACTACCCTTAGATATTGCCATAATCAACAAAAGACATTAATCAACATCTTCTCTCCAATTAAAAGCACGTGAAATTTCCGGGGAAAAAAAAAAAAAAAGAAAAGCACATGAAATTGAAAACTGAAAATGATATATAACACTCGATGGAAAAAAAAAATTATCACCTTTTTAATATTTTTCTTCTTGTTTTGGGGAATTGACTATAGAGGAGTTTGGTGGGGATGGATGGTACAATAGATTTTTGGCGCTGACCAGAGAGCAAAAGATATTTAATCAAAGTTGAATAAATTTCGAAAGAGGACAGAAGAAGCTTCCTTATATAACCAACTGCTCCTAGGTTACCAAGGTTACTTTTCGTTTAAAATGTCTTTTAGACTTCATTTAATTTAATATATAGAGATCTCATGGATCAATATTATAGTCACACGAAACAATAAATTATATTATTTCTTATTAGATTTATAATAAATTGTAAAATAGAAAAAAAAAATTAAATAAAACACCCCGTTGAAAAAAAAAAAATGAATGAACGAATAACGTTGGAGGTTGAGGCCTAGGAAAGAAACTTTGTCAACCTGATGTGAGTCACCTACAGTATAAACTTTCTCTTTACGTTCCTTGACCAAATATGTTCATATGTTCCATAGCATTTATTACCCACCTTTCATTTTCCTCTTCCTTTCTTTTTTTTGAGGAAATCTTCCTCCTCCTTTTAAGGGTCACATTAAATATAGATTTGTTGATTTGATTAGCTAAAGGAAAAGCTAATATTCCTGACTTAGAAGAATAGATGATCCTCAGAGCTTAAAGAGAACAGTGAAATTTGCATAAAGGTACATCTGTATATGTGACAAATGATAATAACTAAACTTCAACAATTTTAAATAAATAAATTAATAAAAATAATCCTATAATATTCACTTGATCATGGTTTTATGATAACAATCGATGCCAATAGAGGCGTAATATATCCGTAAGATGTCAATAATTAGAATCCTCAAAAGCCAAACTTCCGGTTAGGCCTTTTAAGTGTTTTTTTTTTTTTTTTTTTTTTTTTTTGAGGCACTAAGATTGGAAACATAATAAAATGAAAAAAGTGAAAGAATTCTCCCTTCGCAATCCAACGTGATAAAAGGTTTTTTTTTCTTTTTTTTTAATGAAAAGGGCTTCTGTAGATTGACATTTCAATTTTTCACATTTTCAGTCACCCCTCTCCATGAATGATATAATCATATAACCAATCCCACTTTATACGTTTTCGTTTTTTCACACTAACTTCCTTTTTCTGACCTGGAAATTTTTTGTCCCTAGCTAGGCTTTACAAATTCTTTCATTATTATTAAGATGATGCTTTTTTTTTCCTTTATAAAAAAGGAAATTCTATATACATAAAGCATAAATAAGTAAAACTTAAAAAAGAGACCCCTTATTCATGTCTATTTTTGGTTTTTTTTTTTGTGAGGAAATTATTTTTGGTTATTTATTAATTGTTTTGCTATTTATTCCCACTAATTACGGGGAAAGAAAGTAGCGACCCAAACCATTGACCCGTGTCCTTAGCGTTACCATTTTTTTTTTAAAGTAAAGCTTAACTAATGACTTCCACTTATTACAAACTAAAGAAAAATATCTATTACTACCCAATGCTCACCCCACCTCATTATGGATAATAAATTTTTACGCATACCTCCAATGTGACTCGAACTTAAGACTAAGATCCTAAATAGTAGGTGCTCTTACTATTTGAGCCAACTCACTTCGTCAATCCCTAGCATTACCAATAAAGTAACATGAATTAACAAATAATAAATACATAGGATTAATCTACCATATATTTTTATATTATCTTATGTTTGCGTAAGAATGACTGAGTTTATACTTAATATCTTAGTAGTTAGTATAATGCTTTTGAAGTCAAAAAAAAATTGTCATGAAGTTCTCTTTCTTTGAAATGTATGCAGGAGAAAGTACGACACAATTGTGGGAAATTCTAGAAGCGATGGAAACGAAGCTTGGCATTACATTCATGCTTAATTTCTCAGTTTTAATGAGTAGTTCTATATATTGATCATGGACTTTGATTACGTATCTCTTATTTGTATAAGAGTCATACTTTGGTCTTTGAGCCATGAATTATAGTGGGTCTCATGCATAACTCACCATAAGACACACTTTAATGGATAGTCTAGATAGAAATTAGTAAAATCTTTTGAATAAATGAATAAATTCTCATATTCTTCTCAACCCATGTATAATGTTAGTATCTGGGCTTCACATTAATACTAGATTAATTAATGGGTAATGGGTCTTGTAGGAAAATGAATATCCGTTTTTCAAAACAAACTAATATATCAGTATATATAATATACCAAAAATAAAAATATGATCTACCCATTATAAAAATTAATATACTCAGTATATTAACTAAAGCGGATATATAATTAGATATATTAAATGTAAAAATACATACATTCTGTAATTTAACTATTAAAAAGGGAAAAAGAAAAGAACATTTATTAATCAAGGTGTAAAAAAAGGACACTTACTCCAATGTTGCTTCTAGAACATGGAAGGCCCAATGACTCTCGGCCCACGTAAGTCTCATCCCATCAATTTTTTTTTTTTTTTTTGTTCTGACAGTTTGTTAAAGAAAGACAGAAAGAAAATGAATTTATATATAGAGAAATAGTAAATACATTCTCTTTCTCACCCTCTAGTCTCACAGTCAGACACGTGGATTCCACTATCTAGTTTAATATTTTAATAATACAATAAAAGATAGGGTGCGTCTACAGTAGGGGCGTCCCTGCGTAGGGCCATGTCTATACACCGTTTGATGGGAATCTATGTATAAACAGATTCCTCATAGATTCCCATTATTTCCCACAGATTCCCATCAAACGGTGTATAAAGGAGGGCCCTACGTAGGGGCGCCCCTACTGTAGCCCTCCCCTAAAAGATAATAGAATCTATATGCCAAACAGTGAAACAGAGAGAATGCAAAAAAAAATTTAAAAGATAGTGCTGCTAGCATTTCTCTTACATAAATAACTCTCTTACATGTATAACTCTTACTTCTACGATAAGTCTTTCATGAATTCAATTTGTGTCAATTACGTGTATTTGCTACTAAATTGAAAAGTCTTAACCACAACAGAAGAAAATTGCAGTAGAATGAGCTAACCAATCTTATTACTTACACTCCAAATTAGAAGAGAGCTACTAATCAAAGCCAAATCAACAACTAATTAAACATCAATCATATATTGGTTTCATTTCGGTACAATTCTTTTGCAAATTACACTTCAATAACAATTTCAAGACATACAGAAGAAAAAACACATTTTTGTGGTACTGTAGTAGTACTCAAAATGAATAATGAGAGAATACAATCATCTCCCACCTGTTGTGCTACGTATTAAAACATATATATATATGTATATATATATAGCATTTAAATAAAGTTTATTCAAGTGTTAACAAATCTGCAGTTTTTCCTCACTTCTCCATTAGCAAAGCTTTCTAGATTGGTGATGTTTCCCATCTTCACCATTGAATCAGAGAATTGTTGAAAGAAAGCAAGTGGATCAGCTGCATACTTCTTGACAAGCTCTCTAGTTTGAATACCTAACACACTAGAATACATTTCCTGGTCTGAGTTTAGTAGCCCTTCTCCTTTGAGCAGTGTGTGATAGAATGAGTTGTCAAAAAGGTTGGGTGTCACATTGTCCATGGCTGTTATGTTGTTCTCCCCTCCATGAATAGGTGGGCAAATGGATCTCAAGCTGCTGAGGTATGACGCCGAGATCGGATTCAGCCCAGAAGTTGCTCGGAAGTCACCATAAATCCTGTCCCGGAAGTTTTCACACCTTGCCACCCCAATGGTGTGAGCTCCTGAAAAATGTGCTATTAGAATCAGTTATACTAGTATATGTTGCATTAATTGGTCTTTAATTTTACTAATATGATTTTTACCATTATGTATGGCCAATGGTTGATTTTGTTGAGCATGGTTAAACACACTTTTAGGAGAGGAAAATCTATATTTGGGATAAATATCTTTTTTTTTTTTGGCTTAAAACTTGACAAATCAACATATAGTCTCTTGGGCACAAAGCCAACCAAGTAGGAGGAGTTGGTTAAGTGAGACTCACAAGCCCACAAAATTTAAGTAATTGCTAGGAAAACTATGTTTAGCCTAGCTCAATAACAATTAACAATGCCCTTGCTAAAGTTGACAGCACTCAATTAGTTATGACTTGTGGTAGGTACTAGGTGGGTCCTATAAAACCTCTCATTATTTTATCATTACAAATGTGCATGATCTATCTCAGGATTTTAACTAATGTTTTGGTTAGGAGGAACATAGTGCTTATGAAAAGACCATATAACCCGTTGAGAGGAGCTTGATTACCTGCAAGAGCTACCATATCTGTGACAGAGAGGCCTTGATACAGAAACTTGGCAATTATTGGAACAAGGCCCTCATTTGCTGTGGGAATATTTGTCTCTGCAAGTGCATATCCTGCAGTGATAGAGTCCTTTCTTCCAACAGGAACATCCCAATAAGGTCCACCAACCTATGAAAAAAACACAAGTGAAAAAAGGGGTCATTATCAACATTTCCAATATTTTAATTGAAAAGAACAAACTTTAACACATATTATAATACACTTCTTTTATTATCGCTACCAGAATCACAGCATCTCTTGCTGCAATGGTGAGAATATCAGCACATGAGACTACTCCTGGGCACTCTGATTCAACCATGTTTTTGATCCCATCAATGATATCAAAACCTTTCAAAGAGTGTCTATTAGGAGAAGCTTTCTTCTCTCCTTTTAGGGTAACTGTGTCATCTAGCAAAACTGATCCATCACATCCCTGCTCAGCAAAAACATATAATAAACTATAAAACGACAGTAGTTTCACTCTTGAGAAAAAATATCGTCTGGGGGTAAGAAACAAATTTTCATGAAATGTAAATTGGAACTACAGATATAGGACCTGAACAAAGCAGTCATGGAAATGTAGCCGAACTAGTAAGGCAGCACTTCGAGGATCAGAAAGCACAGCACACTCAGTCTCTTTCCTGACAATATCAAAAACAGTGGGACACGTAGACGAGTAGTAGTCCAGCGTTAAAGGAGGGTCACTTGCATGAATACTAGTGTTTAATATAGAGAGAACCAAAACCATGAAGTGTACAGAAAAAGGTCCAAAAGAAAGTGAAAGTGCCATTGCTTTGCTTTCTGAAGGTTTTGCTTGAATTGAATGAGTGAGATAGTGGGAGATATATATATATATATATATACATATATATATATATATGAGTGGGACAATAAGAGTTGTGTATAATATAAAAGTGAAAAGAAAGCAGAATTTTGCACATTTTGATTTCATCAGCTCGTTTGAGTAAATTGAACGAAGATTGCTGGGGTCAAGAGAGGATGCAACTAATATTTGGCCTGGTTGGTGGGTTCTCCAATACTAAAAGTTTCAGTGCCAGAGTTTTGAAGTAAACTTGTGTTTTTGCCCAAAACTATAGTCGTTACTACATTATACTAGCGCTAGTCACCAAACCGGAAACTTATTGGAACACAGTATTTAATCCCTTAAGTCCAAGTAACTAGCTTATTTAGTCTTATATCTCCCACTTAAATATTAATAAGCTTAAGTTGGAAGAAACATGGAAAATTTCTTATTCCCGAAGCTATTCCTACAATAGGCAAATCATTTATTTTTTTGGGCGGGACGCTTTTATTCCGTGTGAATTTCATTGGTTAATTTGACAATTTGGATTAAACTATAAAGCTTATATGATCTTATTGAACTTTCAGGCTAGTTGTCAAAGAAAAAATAGCCAAAAGTGCGATTAGATCACACAATCAAGGTCTCTTTTGGTACGTCATCCCTTTTAATTCTTTCGTTCCAAACAAGATTTGCATACGCGAGTTTCTCATATTCTTGCTTTCTTTTCTCGGGGGCAAATGGAAAATGGCAAACCAGCAAATCCAGAATAGATGAGAAAATATGCAAATCGTGATCTTTTAAGTGTATAAGGAGAGCATTATACGGTCTCACGTGTTTGAATAAAGTACCTTCTTTTCTTATTTGGACCTTGCGCGTCTACTTGTGTGTGGTGTATATATACATATTTTGAGTTTTAACCTCGAACTTTCGGATCCAATGACTTGAGATTTCTTTAAGTGGATTGTGATTTATGGATGAGGTATTATATGATCTTATACTAACTTCATGTGGGGTTCTATTATGCACAAATATTATGATGATAGTTCTCAGTTCTCACAGCAAAGGAAAGGATTGTCTATATCAAACACTGTCTATATCTAATTGCCACACAGAACATAAACTAACATCCCTCGAATGGGAGAGAGCATGCACGACTAGAGATAGAGTTGCAAACTAGACTGTCATTTCTATAAATTCCGATTCCATATAATTTGATTCTTTTTAATTTTGTCAAGCACCGGGAATTGAGTGTATCCATTTAGCCAGTTACTCTGTTTCGACTTTCAGACACTACATAGCATCAAAAGGCCGTAAAAACAAGGAAAGAGAGAGAATTGGTTTCTTTTGTTATATCATGTATCTTGGATTTCCTAACTCCTGAGGATTAAAATGACATTCTGAATTTAGATTTTCGAAAGTATCAATGCAATATGGTCCTCCTCTAGCTCTAAGTGGCTTTCAGAGACCAAGTAGGCTGAACTCCAAAGGCAAACAGAAACAACAAAATACCTTTTTCACCATTATATATAACATAACATAACCTTCCATTCCTCAATTCTAAACGATTTTTCATTCGAAAATCAAAATGATTAAACATTAAAATCTGGAACCTGTTAGCTAAAACTACACGATCCCTTTGAAAATGAGGTGAACAAAACAAAAATCTCTTTGGGCACTTCGAATCAGCTACTCTAAAACCTGGTTGTTCAGGTATACAAATCGGAATCAAAATGATGATCCCTATTCTGGCTGGACCACAAACCTTCATCCTCAGCATTACCATGCACGCCTATATCCAAGCTAGGGGATACATTTCTGAGTATAGACTTAACCAGGTCAACTGCAGCACCACCCACTTCAGGCCATGCAACACAAAGAGCTCCCTTGATGTTCCTCATCTGGCATCTAGCCAAGAGAGCTGCAGCCAGCCCATCCACCACACTTCCCGATGGAAGATAGTCCAACCCTCTCAGGGCATGGCTATCACTCAGCTCTTTCCTTTCTGATGATGTCTCCAGCTTGAAAGCAAATGTCTCATCCGGCGAAAGCCTACCACGAAAGTTCTGGCGCTGAACAGAATTGAAAACCACTACCCTTTCAGGAATAATCTGTTCGCCAATCAGCAACTTAGCAACAACATGAGCCCTCTCAGCAGCAACAGGGCACTGAACAGAGACAAGGAGAATCGAGTTCTTCGCGTCACCAACATTATAAATATTGCAGGACTTGTCTCGAAGAGAAGGCTCAATGGAGTTTCCAGAGAAGGGTGTCTCGGGAAGTACAAGGCTTCCAATTAGGGCCTTGGAGGGTACATGGTGTAAGACATACAGGGAAGGGAAAGATATGGCAATGATGAGGAGATTCGGGCGGAGCGGCTCATTCGGTTTAGGATTGGAAAACAAGAGGAATGGGGAAGGAATAGGTGGTGAGGGAGGCGTAAAGTTATTGAGATCTTCCTCATGGAACCTTGATGGTGGGGGAATCTCAGTTAAAACATCTTCCATTTCTCCTTAAAGTTCACAAATCACAAACAGTAGCTGATGAGAGTGACTCTGCCAACTTCATCCACAAACATTCACGTCTATATCAATCAAGCGATTACAAGGGAAAAACAAAACAGTAATTATCTACAAACCCAATTCATGTTCAAAAATCTACTATCCAATAGAATTGTTTCATGGTCCAATATCTCAATGTTAAAAAACAAAGACCAGACCACCCCAGAAAACCCAATTTCATTTCTAATCACTAGAGAAAAGAAAACCCAATAAATAATAATGCTTCTACCACCCATTTATCTAGCACTTTTTATCAGATCTTATTTGTTGTTACAGTTCGTGTTTGGTTCCCGAGAAAATCCATAGAATAGCAAAAATAATAACAGTGATAATAAAAAATAAATAAATAAAGAACTGACCTTTGAATTGGTTCAAAGAAAGAAAACCCCAATTGAGGAAAAGTCTGTGGTTTTCGTGGGTTCCAAACAACCTGAGGACCGACTGAGCAGGAGTGGATGATTATGATAATTAGTTAGAAATGGGGAGCCTCAGCCTGGATTTTCTTCCTTGCTCAACACGAGAATCCCTGGAAAAAAGAAAGTTGAAGAAAGAAACCCCCGACTGCTGCGATTAAACCACGGTGAAGTGTGAGAGGGGCTTCTATGAGGAACGACGCCGTTTGATTATTCTACATTTTCTATTTTTTAGAGTCAATGGCACAAATGGTCCCTTAATCGTCTAATTTGTGGCAATTTGGTCCTTAAAATTTTAATTGTAGCATGTAAGTCCTGAAATTTCTGATTTGAAGCAATTTAGTCCTTGAACTGTCTACATTGCAGCTAGCTATCTAATTTCTATTCAAATATACTTTCAGATGCCACTATGTGCTTTTCACAAGCATTTTTGGTCAAAAATTTAACAATATGTTACAATTTAGACAATTTAAGAGCCAAATTATTATAATCAGAAAGTTTAGAGACTATTTATACTACAATTAAATTGCCACAATTATGATAGTTCAAGGACCATTTGTGCCATTAACCCTTTCGTAAATAGTAAAGGATTACAAATGAAACCCTTGTATCTAATTTGGTCAAAGATTAAGTAAGACTTCTATTTTTTTTCCAAATGATCAAGATAACATTATCTAAATACGAGTAATTAACCAAGAAAAATGGAAAAGTGTCTTTAAAAAAAATTATATTAGACTTTTTTCACCGAGTATTCTTATTTTTACTCATTTTTTCTTTACCACCCACTACTATTTGTTATATTTTTTGTTATATTTGTTTGGTTACAAGACCATCTAATACATTATGCTAAAAAAGCGTGTGCTAATGCTACATTTAGCATAACATACAAAATTTAGTATACACTTTTTGAATTTTATTCCCATGGGTTCATTCTAAAAGAAATGCAATTTTGCATTTTAAACATTGATTTTATATATAAAATACATTTTTCTACCATTAACTCTTATTATTTTATCAATCAATTACTCGTCATAACAATTAACTTCAACTATCAATTTAAAATTACTCATATTCTACATAAAATTTTATTCTCCTATTAAATCTAATTGATTGTAATTTAGTAAGGATAAAATTCTAAGTAAAATTTAATGAAATATTTTGTATAAATAAATTGAATTTTGATAATATTGCGAAACATATGATTATTTTATATTTAAAATAGTGATAATATTGTAAATAATATCATATGCTAAAATTTAGTATGTGCTATTCTTTGTGCTAAATTTGACATAACAAATAACACATGCTAAAAACTATGCTAAATATAGCATACTATTGGAGATCAATTTTTCAGCCAAATGCTAAAATTTAGCATTGACATGGCATTTAACATGTCTATTAGAGATGCTCTTAGAGTAACTGTAATTTTATCTTTTTATATGTAAAGTTTGACCAAATTAGACATATGAGTGAAATTTGTAGTGATTAGCTAATCCAAATATGTATTTGTATATCAAGTGGTTTCGTTAATTTGTATGGAAATGTTAGAAAGTAAAATGGAGTCCCAAATCTTAATTTAAATCCTAAATACCACTGAGGTCACAATTTTCAGTCATATCGTTTATTTATTCATTTAACTTTTTTGGCACTTAAATTCTCAATGATTCATGTTGGAATTCTTTGTTTAGAGGGATATTTAGCCTAAATAAAAGAGATACTATGGGAAATAAATTGGTGGATGGCGACATTTTTCATCAGTGTCCTTCACACCTTTATAAATAAATACATCTCTAAAAAGGTCACATAATCCGTACGTGGGTGTTTGACGCAGTATTCAGTTAAATCAGTTCTATGATAATATTAAAAAGTCGAAGTTAAGTGATACAATAATTAAATCGAAATTAAAGTGATACTACTTTGTTGAGGGAAAAAAAAAATAGTGATACTACGTTGAAAATTTATGAATGTCAGATGACGTGTACCCAAAAGAAAAACAAAAAACTAGGCCATCAGAGCTACTGAGATTTTGTCACTTCAGGACATTTCAACGGGCATCGATTAACCATATCACTATCAAGGAAATAGCCATCGTTAACCTGAAAATAAATATAGATAATCTTATTGTATCTTTTCCACTTATTTTGGAATCGGTAAATTAATATTCCAATACTCAATTCTAACACAACAAGGACCAGATCTCCTCTTGCTTGTGACTTAAGAGGCTGTTATTATTTGAAAGCATTCTATTGCCTTATGCTATTGCCTATTAGTAAGAAAGAAGACCTCAAGAGCTTTTTAGATAGTGAAACCAAAAACCCTGACCAGACAATCCGCTCAACCATGGATATCATCAGAGACTACAGCGATAAGCAAACTTATGATTATAACCAAGGCTAATAGAAGGGGAAAAAAATTGATTAAATTCATTTGCAAAACCTTACAGAAGATGGAGTTTTCCTGTCCAAGTAAATACAGTATCAACGAAATGTCAACTTCCTGGAAACAAATCAATCCTTGGGTCAAAAGACTCAAAGCCCTTGCTGGGTTACACCTTCCAAAAACCAAAGATCAAGAATCAAACTCCTCATTTCAAGCAGTGGAGACCTTTTTTCAACCAGCTCCCAAATTTGAACTCATGCAAGCGAAACAAAACCTTCGATTACGAAGGGAATTTTTTCAACCGTATTCATCTTTTAAGATTTACATCAATAGTAAGCTGTTCTTCGTCTGCAGGAGAAAACAAGAAAGGAAGCATGTTGATGTCCACAGCCCAAAATCAATACCGCTAACCCCCACTCCCTCTCTAGAAACCCAAAAAAAAAAAAAAACAAAAAAAAACAAAAACAAACAAATAAAAGAAAGAAAGAAAGAAAATGGGAGATATTTGCAATTGGATTGCCACGAAAGTAAATTCATCCTTTTATGATTTAGGACTCAGTACAAACCTTTCCCAAAGCAGTCCACCACCCTCCCTGGATTATCAACTATCAACAGATTATCTTGAATTTTTTAAAACAAAGAAGAACATGGTATAGATGCAGACTATAATGTTGACTCCTATTAACCACAGCTTGAATGCTTATTCAAATATAAAATGCAGAAAACAAAATTGGTTCCTTTAATGGGGATCCCAATAGCTTCTTCCAAAACTTAAAGGTACCTTTCGCAGTGTCAAAGCTATAGTGGTAAGTTGTTTCCTGCTCAATCTTCATGTTCATCTTCATCTTCAGAATCTGGGGAGAAAATATGGAAGAAAACAACCAAAAAATCAGACAACAAATTAATAGAGGAATTAATAACGGGATTAACCAGCTATTTGTAAATGAAAATTACTAATAGCAAAAGAAAAAAGATGCCCATGCTGCATTTAGTGACTTCTAGTCAAGAAAAACGACTATAAAAGAAGAACAAATCCATTCAAAAGGCAAAAAGTACATCTTATTCGTTGAATGCTAAGGGCCTTCATGCACCATCTTTGAACATTCCATAAACTCGTTGACCAAATTAAACATTTGAATAAGAGGAAGGGGAGGCAAAATCTAAACTCCTATCACTAAATACAGCAATATGGTAAATATCAATTGAATCAAACCCTTTACTGCTCAATTACTAGATTAAGAACTAGTAAAATTATTCAGCAGAGTGCAGTGCTGGAGAGTTCAATGAGAAGTAGGCATTCATATTGCTAGTGCACCAAAACATTTTGGCTACAAGAAATTACTTGGTGTCAAATTCCTACTACTTGTGGACATGATATGTGGCTAGACCATCTAAAAGAGAGGATTTTTCTCACCAGATCGAACATCATCACCAAGCTTTCCTCTTGCTTGGATTTGCTTGACAAGCATTCGAAACATCAACACCCACCAATAAATATGAAGAACAAGCAAGCAGAACAGCAGAGTGTTGAATACATAATAATATATTGGTCCCTCTACTGGGTGCTTTTCCTTGTCCAAGGTAAGAATAACTTCATAGCTGCCAGGGGGGAAAAAAAAAAGGATAAAAATAAATAAGGATACGGAACTTTCGAATTTAAGCTTTTCTTATTCCACGTTTCAATCTCTAAACTTTCTGAGAAGAACATCAAATAACAACATATTTGAAGAAAAGACAGTTTCTAATGCACTGTAGCAGAAAATTTGTTTTGAATAATTCTGGTTTCCTTTACATGACTTATCTTCCATGTATATATTTTCTGTAACAAGCTAGTAACTTCCATGAAGTTGTAATCTGGCAGAACGTAGTTTTGATCCATGCAGCCATACAGCGTTGAATGATAGGAGGAAAGAGGTTGACATAACTAGATGGAACCAGAAATACATAAGGAAGTTTTCTAGAATAACATGATTGGGATTAGATCTTAGACATTACTATTCACTAAACTACTAACTAAAACCAACATGTAGACCGTACTTGCTTTCTAAATTATTAAATCTCATATTCTCAGTAGATCTAAATAGATACACATGATTCAGATTTTGACCTGGACTAAAAATCAAATTTAAAATCCTGAACCAGTTAAACTTCTAGCAGCTAAGTCAACAAATCTGACGTGAGTTGGGCATTATATCATACACACCTTGTACTCCAGAGGATCCAAAATGGATAGTAAATAAGGCGCAATAAGATCCAAGACAAAACAAAAAGAATAAATGCAAAGCTTGCCACCGCTTCAGCACCACTGTATTTGGACATCTTCCCTACCTCCAGAAACACATCGCTAGCATCATGAATAGCTAAAACAACTGAACCAACGCGGGCAAACCTGCAAGAGACAGAAGTTTACAAGTAAAGACCACTTCTCATTTTTACTTTGTGAGATCTAATTCTTGTCTTCATAATTTCTCTATCCTGAACTTGGAGGATAAAACACTTTGTAAATCAAATAAGCCCCTCCTTTGTACTTCCAGTAGGAAATTAATAATTAGATAACACCAGGGTGAGAAGTTGTCGTCATGAAAAAAACAGAACCAGATTAAAAACACGTTAACAAAAGGTACCTGAAAATGTAAGATAGCACTATGAGAATGAGAGTTGCAACATGATGACTCATGGACACTCCAAAGTCAGACCGCCTTGTCTCCCAAAAAATCAAAGCAAAGATGGAGTATGTGTAAAATCCAGCAGCATACAGATACAAGCCCTTCAATTTCAACCTGATATCCATGAAAATTTACTGCGTTACTTAGTAAAGCAAAGATTCTCATTTTAGTCATGGTGCAGTTTAATACAGTTATCAGTAACAAAAACAATAAAATGCGAATGTCTGACTAACAAAACCACAATGATTTGGCATCCAACTTAATAATAGTCTTACTTTATTTTCTGGTCGGGCCAGACTTGATTTTCTGGACCCACCCAGAAGTATCTTGTATTAGTAAACCAAGGTTCATCATAGGTTACAGAGAGAGCTAGGAACTCTGCTGAAAGATAATAAATACATTTCCAAGCTGACTCCTTGAATTTTCTAATCCTCTTCCTCGTATCATCATTCTCTAACGTCGCTACATTATGCCACCTCCCAAAAATCAATCGTCTCCCCACTCTCTGCAATATAAACGCTCAAAATGAGACAGAACATTAAATCCGAGGGAAATGAAGGGAGCAAAGTCAAAAAGTGCAAATGCGGATAGAACAAGGTCTCATCCACATTTCTTGTGAAGATGATAATAATGGATTAGGAAAAAATAAATGAACAAATAAATAAGGCAAACAGCTTTTTTTCACTTCCTGAACAAATCTAGAGAAATTGATCTAGAACAGTAAACAATAAAGCCTAAATTGAACTTTAGATAAATATTAGCTAGTCTTTTTAGACCAAGTATTGTTATTAACCCATCATATTCAACGTACTCTTAGCAAGTTAGCTAAAAGATAATTTCAGAGTGCATAGAGTACTAGTAAGTGGAGCACCATCATAGTTTTGTGGAATTTTCTGGTATAAAGTAGGAATCTGAAACAGACATGTATAATGGCAACGCACTGTAAGAAAAAGGTGATCAATCAATAATAGCTCCCATCTTTTTTGAATTTCCCTGAGAACCCAGATTTACTTATCATGCCTAAAATAGGAACTAGGAAGTGCAAAACTCCAAAACTTCAACAAAAATTCGTGACATAATAGACCAAGAAAAAGCATGTGAAAATAAATTTCAAAGAACTTTAATAATCATCCAGCCCAATTAAATGCTTATTATTATTAAGCCACTGGTATCTTACCGTTGACAAAAAGCAAAAACCAATCAAACTGAAACACTAAACAGTTGAATATCGAAAATTCAATTCCTTAACACACCTTCTCACCTAAAACTTTCCCTGTTTAATTCTGTTATCTTTCTCATATAAAATCAACAAACTATGTTCTATAAATCTAATCCTATATTAATATTAACTCAAAGAAATCAAATCAAAACAAACTTCTTAAATAACAAAATCTACATATCCATAATCTCCTTCATCAGTATACAGAAAATACAAAACTGCGCACAACCCATCAAAAAAAAAAAGTGAAAATCCCATTTGGGTGAATCAAAAGATAAACAAAAAATATCATCAACGATCCAAAAACTGACTTAAGGATAATTTAATGAAGTAACAAAGCTGCAGAACATTAAATAAGCAACATTTTCGTAACCCAAAGCTTAATATGTATTCAAACATACATACAAATATAGACAAACACACACACACACTCTTTCATATATATATTATATATATATATACAGTACCTCGAATACGAATCTGTCGAGAAAGAATCGAACGGAGGGGAAGAAGAGAGCAAACAAAGGAAGAACTAAGAAATCTTCGTATTGTGGATAGGATTCCAACTCCCACTTCTGAGACTTGACGTTTTCAATCAAATCCATCCTCAGATTTTCTTATCAACGACTCAGAACCAAACTCTCAAATATGGAAGAACATGAGGCCTCTGACACTCTCTCTCTCTCTCTCTCTCTCTTCACTTTCTCTCTCTAGCCGAAAGATTCTCAAGCTCGGGTCAGCCCGTTCTTCGGGTCAGTCCGAGTTTCGTCGTCTCACGATGAGAATAGGGAGGGATCAGCTATTCCGGTCTCCAGCTCATCCAAATAATTTTTATATTTCTGTTTGGTATTACTTTGCAAATCTACCCTCTATTTTCTCCGTAATTATCCAGATTGCCACGGTTTTTGGTGAATTGACCATATTGCCATTCCTAGTTTTTCTTGACCCGTTTGGGATGTGTGACAACTTGACGTCCCAATTCGGGCTGAAAGACAAATTTGGGGGCGATATCATCCCATGTGGGAGCCGACTTGCTCGGTGCCACGTGGCAACATGTCAGTGGCTCTGGGTGACGGCAAGAACACAATATTTGACAAAATGCTATCCCAATCTTATAGCTTGGCAGGTCTACCTTATTAAAATATTTTACATTATAATAAAAACACAAAGCAAAATAGAATCAACATGTAATAATCAACACCCAAAAAAAAAAAAGCCATAAAAAAAAAAAATCCCAACCATCATTTACATATACCAGCGTCTACGAGCACAATCCAATCACCTCCTTCAATTTAACAAAAACCCAGTTAATAATGAGTAATTAAAGAAGAACATTTCATTAGTATAACATTCTCTATTATACTGAATAACATTACTGAAATGTTTCCTTGAATGAAAACTAGGAATGGCAATATGGTCCAGGAATGTTATTCAGTACAATTTCATTCAAGGAATTATTTTCACTGAATGAAATTACACTTAATAACATTACTGAAATTTCATTCAAGGAATTATTTTACTATTATTAAATTCCAGAAACAGTCGAACAAAAAAGTACTGAGACATCATAACTTTATCATGTTCTCGATGTGAAGCATTTTTTTAATATTGGAAACAAAATTGCCACGCTTTCTTCTGATTTATATTATCTAAATTTACATATTCCACAACTACGAGAAAATCAATCTTGACTTTTTGCTTTTGGCCCAGGATCATCATTGTTGGGATAATTTTGTGAGAGCAAGAATTTATTGGGGCTTTTTTGAAACATGCAATATAATAATAATAATAATAATAATAATAATTTATGGTGGCCTGGACATTTGGATATTCGGTTGAGAAAGTTCCTTTTGCTTGGGTACAACTACAAGTCACAATCATTTCAAAAAAAAAAAAAACTACAAGTCACAACGAAATTCAAAGTTCATTCAATTCTTCTCTCTCTTTTATTTCTGCTTAGGTTCAGCTAGTTCATTAAATTCCACCTGAAAAGAATTCACACGGACTGGTATAAATATACAATAAAGGCAGATGCTCGTATTGCAGAATTTAAAAAATAAATAAATTAAAAAGCAGAATATGGTATCAAGTGAGATTGTGAGAATTAGAAGAACTGGATTCTTATTTACTTTAATAGGTTGCAATGATGCCTAGAGACAAAATTAATTTTTACAAATGAAAACCATACCAATTTAATAAAGACCCCAATCTTTTTATTTTTGGTTTGAATCAGATAAAATATGGTGACAAACTAGTAATAATGGGATAATTTTTTGGAGGCGGCTATAGTAGAGGTGCCCCTACGTAAGGTCCCTGTCTATACACCGTTTGATGAGAATCTGTGGGAAATCTGTTTATACACAAATTCTCATCAAACGGTATATAAACAGAGCCTTACGTAGGGACGCCCCTACTGTAGACGCGCTCTAATTTTTTTATTCTAAATATATGTACAAATTATGATTCAATCACATGTTGTCTTATAACCTATTAGAACTCGATATTATCAAACAATTTTCCACCATGGCTCAAAAAGTGTAGACATATTTACTTTGTTTTTTTTTTTTTTTTTGAGGGAACATATATACTATTTTAATAAGGGGAGGGCTACAGTAGGGGCGCCCCTACGTAGGGCCACCTTTTATACACCGTTTGATGGGAATCTGTGGGGAATCTGTTTATACACAGATTCCCATCAAACGGTGTATAGACAGGACCCTACGCAGGGACGTCCTACTGTAGACGCGCCCTTTTAATAATTAAGAACTTTACTAAAAGAAGGAAAGAGAAAAGTTCCATATAATTGTGAACTGAAAAAAAAATGAAAAAAGAAGAGGAAAGTACTTGTATCGTTTGATTTTATCTTTTTTTTTTATAAAAAAAATAGGATTCTGTTATTTTAGTATAAGACATTTTTTTTTTTTGAAATAGTATAAGACAATTACTTGATAGATTCCTCTAACATGCTAACGACAACGATAAATTCTTCTGTTAAAAAATGAAAAGTTGAAAAGAAGACACCAATAATGTCACATGAGAACGTGTGTTACTCTTTTACCGTTGACCCCACCCAATCGTACACGATAGACATTTCCCCCCACTTTTTTTTTTTAATCTAAATTGCATAACATTATAATAACATAGGCAACTTTTGCTTAATTTCGTTTCGGAATGTGGAAGAAACAGTTTCTATAAACCACACATGTCTTTTCTTTTCCCCTTTTTTCTTTTCTTATTTATCTTATTTCTTGGCTAAAAATAAAGAACTATAATGCTACCTACCTCTTTTTGCAAGAAATAAAAAAATAAAAAATAAAAAAAATAAAAAACCGAACAAATAAATATTTTTATTACTGTAAGAAAGTGAAAGGAATAAATATTTGTAGGACCACATTAGAGTCGGAGTCGCCATGTGAGATAAGCGGGGACTGTCATTTAATAAGGACTAAGTCTATTTTTTATTTTTTTTTGACAGTAGGACTAAGTCTAATTGAGCTAATGCCTTAGCACGGTAAATACTATGTATAATAAGTACCACCAAAATTACTTATAGATAATACTTTGGACACCACTTCGTTTATCAACTTGATGTGAGCACTTATGACTACATAAGTATTTCAATTAAAGAAGTGTTAAATATATGCGCATATATTTGAAAATAAGCTTGTGTAGTTAAAAAATTGTAGATGTGTTGTTAAATAAAAGTTGGTAAATACAAAAAAAAAAAAAATAGAGGAAATTAAACTGAGAGTCTCGTTTGGTTTTTTTTTATTTTTTAAATATGAGTTGTTAGTCATTTTCATCTGCGAAATTCCCGTATTCTTGTAGGCTAGTGATTTTCATAGTGGTTGAGCTTTAGGCTATGTTTAGTAGAAAGAAAAGAAAGTAGAAAGGAAGGAAAAATTAGGAGGGATAGAAAATATATAAGATGAAAAAGAAAGTGTCTTTTTTCTATTGTTGTTTAATAAGTTGAGAGAAAAGAAAATTAGTTTATTTTAAAATGACTATTTTACCATCTTTATTAAAATTTTAAAAGTAGTGTACAAGGTTAATTTAGTAAATTCACTTTAAAATATTAGTAAAAAAATTTTCTTTTCCCTTTTCTCTCTATTTTTTGGAGGAAAATATTTGAGTGGTCCCACCATTTTTTTTCTCCCCTTTCTCTCCCCTTTTTTCTTCCCTTCTTTTTTCTCTTCTATCAAACAATCCAAATTTTTATTTCGTTCCACTTTTTTCTCAAAACTTTTCCTTCTTCTCTATTTTCTTTCCTACCAAATAGAGCCTTAATTAACATTATTTTGGATAAAATTTTCAATTTTTTATTTTAAAAAATAAGTAACTCCTAGATTACAAATATCTTTTCTAAAAGCTGGTATTTATAAAATTGTCCCTATGAAATGTCATTGCTATTTCTGGCCTAGTTACATATATTAGGGAAGTGACCGGAAATAAAGGTATAATTTAAGGGTGGGATTTCATTCTTCTTCTTCCTTCTAGTTAGATGTTTACTAAAATTTATGGATCTCACCTTATTCCACATCAAGCAAGAGATGATAAATGGGAGAATTTGATTCTATATCTTCTATGATTGCTTAATTTTCCTCGTTTATTACTATTTTCAATAAAATTTATACACAATAAAGACTCGTTGTTTTTTGAGTACTGCTATCAAGCACCAATTATGCACAACACCACATAAGGTTTAATCATGTCACTGAGTGATAATAATTAATAAATTAGATCCCACATGGATTCTATTAAAAGTGTAATTATAATTGATCTATGATAAATTGACACATTATATGATGTTGAGTAGTGAATATCATATAATATCCCTAAGCAATAATATTCTTTTCTGTCTTGCATTTCGGTTTCATTAGCAATACTAAATTCGTTACAAAAGAGAAAGGGCCACATGTAAGGCGCTTAAGCTGCATATGTCGGACAAGTTTCTAAAAAATACAAAGTGAATTATTTATTTATTTTTTCTTTAATGAGAATAAATTCTGTTTTTTCTAAACGGAAAAATACACCCTCATCTGTTTACTAGAGAAATAGACAATATTAATTTGTGAAAAAACAGAAAGTCCTAATGTCATGTAGTACATGATATTTGAGTTATGTAAAATAGATAATAACCGTGTGTCAGTAGTACATATTTGTCCTATTCTTTAATAATCCATACTTATAGGTTATACTAGTGAAGTACTACTATTGCTACCTCGTCTTAAAGGATTGATTACAAATGGTATAGTTTGGACTCTTTATAAAAGGCCAGAAATACCTTGCTTACGTAATATATTAGGATTCCATTGATGAGAAGGGCTGGAGAAAAATCCAATTTCTAGAGTGATGGACATAAGCGCAAATGATAAAATCATCTTATAATTTTGTTACATACTTGTGACCGTGTAAAACATTACAATAAGATATATTCTCCATTTAAAAAATATGCAAGTTTATTTTTTGAATGATTTCTTTTTGCCAACTAAAATTCGTAGAGTCTACTTACTAATTCGCTAAGAATTATAAAGTGACTGATAATAAGGAAAGTATTTTCCTTTCACATTCATTCTAGTTAAACATTTGGGACACAAATTTTGTGAAATCCTTCACATAATTCATTAAATTAAGAAATAATTTTATTACTCCCCAAATCTTTTCCTCTTAAGATTCTTTCATTATGAATTAGTAAATTTGCCCCAAAAGTGAAAATCTTCTAGATCATAGTAGAAGTCAGATAACCCACTATCATCAAGTTTTTACATCTATAAAAAAAAAATGACATATATGTATCATGCGTAATTTTTTCATTATTGACAACGTTATAGCAAATGACATCTAGAGAGCAGATTAAACTGAGAGTCACTTACGATATATGGGTTTCCTATTTTGGTAGTTATTTTAAGATATAATTTCGTTAGCCCTTTTATTAGTGAAATCTCGTTCTTGTCTTTTTGTTTTACAATTCTTTCATAATGACTGAGTTTTAATCAAATATTAGTTTTGAAGAAAAAAATTACCAATATCTTGAAAAGTTCAAATCAATCACAAGTACTTTTGTCTACTATTCATCAAAATCTCCCCCCAGGCTAAAGAGTGATAGTCCCACATATGTTTCACAGTCTCACCATAATAGAAAATTTTTTAGGGCTTTTTAGCTAAATGGTCGAATTTTGGATCATAGTTCACAAAATGCTCATTTTTCAAATACTGTTAAAATGGCCAAACTTTGAAAATTATTCAAAAAATGACCGTTTTCACATTTAGTATTTCAAAATATATTGATTTATTTTTCAAAATTTGATTTATTTTATAAAAAAATTGATTTACTTTATAAAATTAAAATAACTAAAAAATAGCTTTTTATCAAAATAAAATTATAAAAAGGTCATTTATAAAATATGTATAAAAAATGGCCATTTTAAAATGATATGAAAGAAAAGGCCATTTCTTATAAATACTCAGCTTTTTAGCCTAATGGTTGAATTTTGGATTATAGTTTGCAAAATAGCCGTTTTTTAAATATGGTTAAAAATACCAAATTTTGAAAATTATTTAAAAAATGATCATTTTTCATATTTAGTATATCGATATATTGATTTTTTATAAAAAAATTGATTTATTTTTTTAAAAATTGATTCACTTTTTCAAAAATTGATTTACTTTATAAAAAAGTTGATTTAACTTATTAAATGTAAATCAACTAAAAAAAGACTATTAATCAAAACAAAATTATAAGATGATCATTTATTAAATAGGAATAAAAAGGGTCATTTTTAAATTGATCTTAAAGAAAATTCATTTTTTATAAAGGGTTTTGGACACTTATATCTATTTTTCAAAAAACATTATCAAATTTACGACTTTTCAAAAATAATAAAAATTTCATACGCTATTTCAGGGCATTATTCTAAATACTTTAGGAGCTAGAAAACGCAGTGACATTTTAGTAAATAAGCCATCTTTTTTTTTTTTTTTAAATACAGGAAACCACAAAAGTTTCCTGGAAACTAATTTAGTTTCCTATTAGTGGAATGTCCCGTACATAAATAAATCACAGGAAACCACAAAAGGTTTCCTAGAAACTAGTTCGGTTTTTTTTTAGCAGAATGCCATGTATGTAAGTAAATCACAGGAAACCAGTGTAGTTTCCTTTAAGCTGAGTGCCATGTAATTTCTATAGTTTATACTCTTTTCTTTTTTCTTTTTTCCTTTTTATTGTTCAAATCAAACAAATGAATAGTAGAAAAAAATCTAAGGTTAATTGAAGAAATTTGAAAGAAAAACTAGTTAGTTTCTAGTTTTTAGTAATGAAATTAATCAAGTTAGTTTATGGTTACTAGTGGAAACTAATTTGGTTTTTAATTATTAGTAGAAATCAAATTGATTTCTAGTTTTTAGTAATGAAATTAATCAATTTAATTTATAGTTACTGGTAGAAACTAATTTGGTTTCTAATTATCAGTGGAAATTCTAATTATTAATGGAAAATAAATTAGTTTCTAGTGGAGACCATATTAGTTTCCAATTATTAGTAGCAACTAAACTAGCTTCTAATAGAAATTATATTAGTTTCTTCGATAAATAGATGGTTTCTTTTGTTACAATCGTTGGTTTATTTAGTAACCAAATTAGTTTCTTAAAAAAAAGAACTAATTATTTTTAAGATTAAAGGAAAAAGAATTTTAAAAAAACTAAGCATAGGTAATAAAGGGAGTAGTAAGTTCAATGTGAAACAAATTTAGAAAAGGAACTAAGAGAAAAAGAATTTTAAAAAGACTAAGAACATGAAAAAAAAAAAAAAAAAGGATTCAAATCACAAATCAAAGAAGGTTTTTTGAGATTTTTAATTTATTTTTATTCATTTTCCTTTATAAGATTCAATGTTAAAAAAAAAAAGTTAGAAAAGGAGAAAAAGGGAATTTAAAAGAGAGAAAATAAAAATAAAAAAGAAGATAGAAAAGAAAAAAATTAAAAAAGAAAAGAAAAAAAGTAACGTGAAGCTATAAGGGATTGAACCCAAGTCTTAGAGAAAAGTTGTTGTTAGCCAACCACTTAATCTACAAACATTTGAGATTGTATATGTCATATTTTAAATAATAAACTCTTTCAGCGCAGATAAACAAAATTTATGACTGTACCACCACGCTTTGATCGTATATTTTGGAATTATTTTTCCTTACACCGTGCGAACTTCCCTATTATTTTCAAAGATCAAGGTCCTACTTTGATCAATATTTTTTAAAAAACCGTGCATAGTGTCTTTCTCCCTTTTATAAATACTCTGAGATGAAAGACAGACATGTCCAAAAGCAAAAACAGCGGACGTACATATCAGGCCGGCCCAACTCCTTTTAACTCCCTTTCCGAGAAAGAAAAGTTCCATGCAGTGAGGCCTCCTCCTACTTCGGCAACCCTACTAGCTCTATAATTCTGCCTTTTTTTTTTTTTTTTTAAAGTTGGGCTTAACTAATGACCACCACTTACTACAAATTAAAAGAAAATGACACACACACAATACCAAGGTTTGAACCCCTGACCCCCCCAAACACACACACACAACCCTCAAACCTTGGACCAACTGAGCTAACCCCAGTTGGCGCTCTATAGTTCTGCCTTATATTGCACCAATACAACATTTTCATGTTAATAGTTTCATATCCGTTTTTATATTTCATGTGTAAAATACATGTGGTGTACGTTATAAAATGTATACCCATTTCTAGGTATACTTTTTATACATGAAATACATGTAGTATATATTTCTAAAAAAATGGGTATAAAATTTGGTAAGAATCTATTTAAAATAAAACAAAAAAATAAAATGGCATCTATGTAAAGGATATTTATGTGCTTTTCCCTATGCTTTATATAAAAGTGTCCTGACGAGGCTATGATCCATGGTAAATTTTAGAATCTACGTAATTTAATCACTGTGGGATTGGTAAAACATGGATACAACCAATAGTAAAGCTTGCCATGAAGAGAGAGGAG
>JXTC01000530.1:191275-204740 GCA_002914845.1 Trema orientale | reverse complement strand
ATTAACATTATTTATATTCTAAAAAAAATTACTTATTCATATTAGTAGCATAATATGTTCAAATTAAATGAAATTTAAAAAATTAAACTTATAAGTTAAAATCAAAAAAAGAAAAGAAACAAATAAAAAAGAAAAATAATTGAATAAAATATTAATTGATCAAAAATAGATGAAATTACTTGCTATTGTAGGTCATATTCAACTTGATAATTTTACCCATCCATGGAGCAAAAACAAAAATCTCCATTGAAACATCACCCATATATATATATGTATGGGTGAGGTTTCAATGGTTACTGCTATATTTACCCATCGATGGTTACTATTTTTTTAGCCGTTGGATGAAAATCTAACGGTTTTAATTACATTGGTAATTAGGTAGCAAAATTTATTGTAATTAATTGGTATTGATATTATAAAACTTTTTTAGAAAGTCAACTTAGTAGTTTCCTAATTTAAATAATAAATTTGTTATTACACGCATTTTAATGATGGTTACCCATGGAGATGTAACCATTGAAACCTCCTCTATATATATATATATTATATCAAATAATTTAATAATGGGCACCACTTTAGTAGGTATTTTTTTTTTACCTATTCATAAACTTTGTTTTGCCTAATTAAAATTTATGATTCACATCTTTTTATGGTAAAAATTGGAGAGAGAAAAACATTAAATAATACGTATTTTTTATTATTATTATTTTTTCAGCTACTCAAATTATAGTAGGCGATATATATTATGATCAACGGCTAAAAAAAAATACCTATAGATAGGTAAAAAAAAAAAAAAACTATTGGATTGGGATTCTTTAATAATATTTAGGCCATATTTTCCTGGGTTTTATTGTTAAAGCTCAACATTTAGATATATTAAAAGCAATAGTTTTGGGATTTCTAGATATTTCTTTTTTACATTGGCACCATCATCGTTAGGAACAGTAGTAGCAATACTGATTATGCATATACACAGATTAACTATTATATATAGTTCAATTTCCAATTAGTAATTTATTGAAAAAATAAGGATAGGGAGAACCTAAATTCTCCTGCAGATTGCAAGGAGTAAGAAGCACAAAGAAGAAGATAAAAAAAGGGTCGGCGAGAAGGTCAAATAGATAGAGGTGGGAATGAGCGAGGGTATGAGTAAAAAAAAACAGAAATATTTAAGGGATAATTTAGGATTTAATTGTCACGCCCTAAGATCAATGACATGGCAACCACCACATGCCCATAAGAATAAACTTCATAAACATGAAAGTCTTCAAATTAATAATTAAAACCCATAAAAATTGATTAACATCCAAAGATTCTCATCATAACAAAACACCAAATCAATCTAAACCATCAATAATGATTTGTTAAATCTCATAGTGAGAAAAGAAACTAAAATCATAAATATAATCCAGTATACCTTAAATAACTAGCAATATTATGACCTAAACCCCAAATAAGTGACAGAATCAAAATTTCACTAAAATTAGAAATTCTAAGTTTCAAGTTTATAAAACAGTGAATTTTTTTAAAAATAATTAGAATTCCAATCAGTGAACCTTTCTTACAGTTCGTATGCATCATTAAATATAGATTGAATCATAATTAGAAATCTATAATCAAAAGTATAATTCATGCATCATCACGATATCATCCATTACAAGTATTAAGTACTCATATGGACTACATAAAGTTTACAGACATAATCAAAGTAATAATCTTGTCAAAGTAATAATCTTGGTTCTATGCTTATTTAATCTATAATCCAAATAAAACAAAGTCAAGACTTAAATCAGCTCTTAGCATTACAAAAATAACAAACTACTATCAAAGGGTAGCCTCCGATTCCTCCTGGTCACCAAGATTGCACTAAACACTACTTAAGGGAGGTAAAGGGGGTGAGCATAACAATACCCATAGGTAAAGAATTACCTCGTTTGAAAACTAGTGATGAAGAGTTCCTACATAGTTAGTTTAATTCAAAACACATTTGTGAAACTATATATATATATATATTAGTTCCGAAAAATGGTAATCCATATATATATATATATATATAAAAACATAATAAGCAAAACCAATCAATTCACAAGCACATGACATAAATCAATCTATACTCATGAGCTAACATTCTCTCATCATATAAACCAGGATGTTGGCACTATGCGCACCTAAATCCATACTCAAATGGGACACACATGTGTTGCCTACTAAACTTGGCGGGGCAACCGTATTACCTACACATGCCAAAATGGGGAGGTAATCAGAAGAAAACCCTGCACGGGTTTTGTTAGACTCCGTATTGACGGAGGGGCGCAACGTCACCTGTAAACCCATGATGCTATTACGATGCCAACATCACCTATAAACCATGCAGTGTCCTAGTGCTAAACATGCTCTGATTTTTTAATAAAATAGTCGTTTTAGTTCATTAGAAAAATGAGCAACACAACGGAAAAAATTTTGATATACCCAAATTAAAAAAAGTCCCAAAGCAATCCAGTATATATAATATAACTCAAATTTCTATCACAGTAATCAAATAATTCAAAAAATCACATTATTCCATAATATGCAACATATTATAAATTTTTATCAGAACAATATAAAACTGATGTAACTGAGCCCCTACTTCATTAGAATAGTGATACCATGCTATTGGATTCTTGTGGTGTCGTTAGGCGATCAGGATTCTTGTGGTGTCATTTGGTGATCGTTCGGAAGGTCTCGAATTGAATTCTAATTCCCAATCGTTTGCTTCAGAGGGTTGACTTCTCAACAGAGCCTCAATTTGACTAACGGATACCTCAACTAAATTCCTAGTATCTAAAATAGCTAGGTTAGACAGAATTCAAGTTCAGACCGAAACCCGACCCTCGACATGCAAAATAAGTTAAATTCCGAGTTATTTGATCACGTTATTCATGCCCGTTACGAAATATAGTCAATATATACGTTATTTTCATCATTTCACGAGTAGATCATAAATATGATAATATCAAGCCAACTTAATGGTCAGATCGAAAATTAGCCATTCAAACTTTAACACCTTAAACCACCTAATTTGGCAATTCACAAAAGGAGCCAAATTGAGTCATGTGATGCTTACCAAACGTTTGATTGTGCCTTGGAGAGTCAGAAAAGACTGGGCTCACGGCTTGAGGTGGTTGAAATTCTCACCTACGGTGACACAGGCGTCCAATAACACTGGAAGTACGGCTGGAGCCATTTCGAGGGATGGCAGTCTCGATCGGCTGGGTGGCACGGCCTAAATCTGGCCGGAGAAGGGCAATCATTGGAGGAGCCGAAACTTCAACTTTGGGGCATCGGGAGGAGAGAAAAAGAAAAGAGGGGATAAGAGGGATTGGCTAATTTTTCGCATGGCCTAGCTGATAATTAAAATGTTTAATAGTTAGAAATAAACGCCCAATACTAAATTTACAGTTCATAATTTCTCATCTTATTCTCAAATCTGGCTTGCTCTAGTAAAACCTAGAATTAACTAGTATAATGGCAAAAATGGTCGATCCACAAAAATTAAATTTTAGATTGTCGCTAAGTACCAAAATTATCGCAACCTGACTTTGTTTAGATATAAAAACTAAATGAATATAATAATTAACAAACAAAAACTAAGATAAAATGAATAAGTGTAAATAAAATATGGATACAACTATGTACGAATGTACTAAGGATTTAATTGTACTTAATTACAATTAAGTTCGTAAAATTAAGTAATTACCGATCAAATTCCACTCAACTCATTAATCGAGGGATCTAATCAAACATCATTACCTCTCCCAAGCGTCAAATGAGGTAATACACTCAACTAACCTAAGTTGATATCCTTATCTAACCCGATTAAATAAGTATTCATTAAGTTTGAGCCCTTAAATGAAAGTTAAGGTATGGCTCACCTCCCAATCTCACAATAACCTAAACAACCTAAAATTATCAAGGTGATTATTAAGACGTTGATCTCCTCCCGGTCTCACGATAACCTAAACTATGGCTCTTAATTTCGAATTATGAGATTAATCTCTCTCGAGTATCAAAATCACAACGTAAATTCAACTAATTCATTGGCCAAATAAATTAGAAGTAATGAGTAAGGAGAAACATAAATGAATTGACAATGAAAAATTGACCAATAATCAATAAAATAATCAAAACAAAGAATTAAAAAGGGAAAATCAAATCATAATTATTAAATATAAACAAGCATAGTAGAATCTATTGCTAATCTCTGCAAGAAGTTTATAGTATCCAAACAAGATTTTACAATATGTCCAATACAAATTTCAAGAGATATTAGGGTAGAGAGAAAAGAAAAGAAAAACTCTTGTGGAGGTGAGCTTCACTCTTGTAGAGATGAGCTTCAAGTTTTCAAGAATCTTTTCCAAGGATTCTTCAAGAAATCTCTAACCCCAAGCTTTTCTTTATAGGAATTTGGTGTGTTTTTCTCTCTAATTCTCTACACTGAAATTTGTGCCTCCATCCCCTTTTTAAGCTTCATTTGAGATCAAATTCAAGTACCATTTAAAGATGGATGAGTCCCCATCATTTAATTATGAGAAAAAAGCAATCCCGCTGTTAAAACTGATTAAAAAAGCTCAAAAACTCGTCCAGGTAGTGGGGGGCATAGGGATGCACCCCTGTTGCACCATGTTGTGCTATGTTACTTCTTAGGTGCGCCATTTTGCTATTTTGGGTCTGTTTTTTCTCGTTTTCATTGCGTTACGTCCGTATCGGACCCAACTTCAATCTAATAATTGAAAACCCATTTTTGAGTCAAATTCACTTTGATTCTCATTTATTGTCAAGAAATATTAAAAAAAAAAAACCACATCAAACCAACAAAACGCTTGAAAATGCAAGACTAATTGAGCTCGAAACGTACTTGATCTGGAGGTAAATATCATCTTCATCAAATATCTCAAAACTTGAATATTTGCTTGTCCTCAAGTAAAATAAAATAAGGAGAAAATAAATACAAGTCAAGTACAAAACAAAAATGAAAATATGTGAGTTCTATATAGAATCAACAACTGTGCAAGTATCTTCGAATTCATAAAATGTTCTAAGCTCGAATGAAATGCAACTATTGAAAATATCTAGAATTTCAACATCAAGCATCGGTTTTCACTTCACTCAAAGACCTTCTCGTGTAAGTATATGCACAATCAATCTCACTCAACCAAATAAACTCCGGGTAGACTTATCTACTTAGCAGACTATGAGTGATCTCTGGATAGTATAAATTAGAACTACCATAAGCTCATTCTTCATATAACTCTACAATAATATAGATTATAGTATTATCGAAGATCAAAAGGTCTTTTAAGGGTTGTAATATAAGGCTGAGGTGAAGGATAGAAGAGAAGAATAATTTTCAGCTCGAATCATCCTTGACTTACATTACAACTCAAGGAGATTACATGATTCCTTAAAGAAAATTCACTCACCAATGCCCTATTTCATCATTTTTCTTCTTTCTTCCTTCAAACAATCTCATAACAAGTTTATTCATAAAAACACAATACTAAACACAATCCTCGCAGGAGCGCCCCTGTTGCATCTAGTCGCGCTATGTTGCTTCCTGGGTTTCGCCATTTTAGCTTCGTTTTGCCTTGTTTTTATTGCGTTACGTCTGTATTGAACCCAAATTCAATTCAACTGGTTTAAAAAATCATTTTTGAGACACAAATTTATCTTGATTCTCATTTATTCATAAGAATTATAAAAATAAACAAAAACAAATCTAACCAACAAAAATGCTTGAAAATGTGTAATTATGTAAGCTCGAAACATACTTGATTTGGAGGTAAATGTCTTTCTTATCACTAGCCATAATGGGCACTATAATTTTTTAAAAATTGCACTTTGGCCACTATTTTTCAAAACCATTTATTTTAGTCCCTCAAAAATTGCATTTTGGTTCTCATTTTTAGAAAAACTTCGAAATTTAATCCCCAATTATTTTATTTCGAAAATAGGCAAAAAGACCCTTTTGCCCTAAAAAATTCGGGGTTTTCACAAAAAATGTCTCAAGAATAGAAATTAAAGAATGCAATAACTCTTAATAATAAATCCAAGTCCTCAAACTATCTTCGGCCTTCCAAATAACTCTAAATAAATAGTAGTTAGCTTTTAAATTTAATTGAGATGGTAATTATAACAGTTGAGGAGAGAGCAGATGGAGAGGTAATAGAACTACCCTAACTTTAAACACGTTACACCTCGTAAAAGCCTAACTTAATAGAGCTAAGAGATAAAATACAAAACTATCCTTTCCCATATATTGAATTAATAGTAGATCGGAATAATTCTTTATATTGGTTGTTGAATTCAATTTCTTACCATGCAGTTTCTATCTAATTCAAAACTCCAAAGAAAACGAGAAAGATTATTTCTTTGAATCAATCTATACCTTAATTAGGACCTCCAAATAATTTTCCCTTGATCTCGTAAATTCTTGGATCATTGGCTCTACCTTTAACTTTACTCCCACAATAGTCAACTTTTGAACTACACAAGCAAGTTATCTTCGTAGCAGATTCAAATAACTTTGATCCTACCAACGTATATAAGTAATCAACTTGATTTAACAGCTTCCATAACTACTTTCCTTTCCATAAGAACATTTAAAACTCCTTCCTCGATAATAAATTTAGCACAACCTATACCATCAAGAACATTGATAGAAATCAACTAGTTCCTTCGAATTCCAGAAACTTATGTTAAACTCCAGCGGTCAATCATCCTCATTGTTATTTTATTCTTGATCATGTTTAACTAATTCCTAAAATAGTAAAATAGCGTTTTTTTCCCGTGACGATTGAGCTTCCGCTAACTTTCTTACGGTCCACAAATGATTCTTCCATGAACTCATAAGAGCAGTCCAACTCAAGGTTCAGTATATTTTCCTACTTTGATTTTGTGACCAGCAATTAACACTACACATGTATTTTTATATATTCCTCCGTCTTATTGTCATGCTCTGAATTTCCTTCTTGTCACCTGGTCTTCTCATTCAATTCTTTGTATTTTGTTCAAACTGATTGTTGTACCACGGATCTAATAGGAAACTTTAATACAATTTATCTATTTTTGTTGACAACATATAACCCTAAAGCCTTTAACTCTTCAATTCTAATTGAATGTCAGCTTTCTTCCTCCCTTTATCTCTGAGATTGATACCCTCTTCAGTCTCCACCTTAGATTATTTATAGTCCTGATTTATAATTGCCTTTGTTTGTTCCCAACTATAACATCCTTTTATGAATAGAATTCTACTAGTTTTATTACGATGTATACAATTAGAAACATTATAATTTGGATCATCTCATACCACCATTCCTAAGCATAATCTAATAGAATAATGGTGAAAGATAATACCCCACTTGTCTTAAGTTGAATCAAAATAGTCACATAGATCACAACATATCTTATACACCTAGTACTTTTTGTGCCTATGTCTCATTATTGATCTGTGTATATATAGGAATACTCAGGCGTATCCATGAAGAAAAGCAGATCCATAAAAAGTCCAGAGAAGTACTACTACTCATCTGTAATCTCATAAAAACTTTAGATGATAACCATTTGAAATCCGCATTAGTGCACGATGCAATCTTTGAAGCTACTGACCGAGGCATTCTTGAGATCATCATTTCTTTAACAAAAGTTAAACCAGAATTTTTACGGTGCACTGATCATTTGGGAATGAATATTTTTATGCATGCAATCAAATATCGTCAAGAAAAAGTTTATAGATACCTCTGTGGTCTTCGTTCAAAAGCAGCAATGGTTGCCTGTGTGGATAGTTCTGAAAATAATGCTCTACATTTGGCTGGGATGTTAGCCCCTGATTCAAAACTGCGTCACATCCCAGGAGCAGCTTTGAAAGTGCAAAGAGAACTACAATGGTTTAAGGTACATTTTCTTTTTTGTTTCTTTCACATTGCATGTTTTTTTTATGTTATATCTGCGACCATTACGTACCATATAAAAAACGAAAAATTAGTTCGAAACCATTGTATTTTTTTTTTTGCTTTTTAATTTATTAATTAAGTAGAGTACTACCTAAGTAGCAATCTATAAATTTATTACATTTAAGAAAAAACTCAGATGTAGAGTGTAAATGCGAAATGGTGAATTCATTCCTTTCAAACGAAAAGAAGTGGGAAATGTGTTCGTTAGAGATACAAGAGCAACTATACATTTATATATAGATACATATGTTTATATAGTTTTAATATTTTCTTCGTACAAAAAATTAAAAATTGTTTTTTTCGTTAAGATTTTTATGTTGACTTTGTTCTTCAATTTTTTCTATCAAACAAATATAGGAAATACAGAGAGTTATGCTACCTCATGATTCAGAAAGGAAAAATATTAACATGATGACACCCCGTGAAGTGTTCACGACAAACCACAAAGAATTAATGATTGAGGGAGAAAAGTGGATGAAAGAAACGGCATCATTTTGCGTCGTTGCAAGTGCTCTTGTTGTTGGTATTATGTTTGCCGCAGCTATTACTATTCCGGGCGGAAACGATCAAAAATTTGGTTTTCCGATATTTTTAGATGAACAATTATTTAGGGTTTTTATATTTTCGACTGTCGTGTCAGTATTTTCTTCCATAATTTCTGTGCTTGAATTTCTAGGAATTATCACATCTCGTTACGCAGAAGAAGATTTTCTGATGGTCTTGCCCACAACAATGACTCTAGGTGTTACATTTCTTCTTTTATCTATAGCAACCATGCTAATGGCTTTTATCGCCGTTATTTTCATTATGTTCACCGAGGAACCGTGGATCAGAATACCCATTATTCTCCTTTCAGCCATTCCGGTCATTTTCTTTGCGTGGCAGATATTCCCCATCCTTAGTGAGATTGTTATTTCTACTTATTATAGAAGTTTCTTTGAGAGGAAAGATTTGCCGTACTATGAATAGAAGTACTTTTATTTTAATTAGCAAAACCTCAAAAGGAGTTTTAGTTACTATAAATAGAAGTAGTTATAATTTATGCATCAAATAGTCGGCGTTGTAACCGCGAACTTGAACAATCATTTACTTTTTAGACGTATGATGTATTTTGAAGACTTTGATTAGTAGATGTATATGTTGATTTCATTTAACTCATATATTTATTGTCTAGAATCTCTTTGCATATCCTTCTTTTGAACTATTATAGCTTGTAAGTACATATTTGACTTAGTAGTAGAATTAGTTAGTTCTTAATACTTTGTTAATCTGTTAGACAATTAGTTAGGTAGTTGATGAGCTGTGGCTTAACTGTCAACAGCTATCAAGTGTTAGATATTTATCTTTGCCTCTATTCTTCTATATATATACTCTATACACGGCTTATTCAATGAGAAGAAGATTCTTTCACAATTAGATACTTAGTGTAATATGGTATCAAAGCATGTTAAGCTCAAATCCCTAAATTCCATTGTTGAATCTTCTTTGTTTCATTGCTAAAAGCTCACTCGGTAATTGTTTCTTCCTCAATTGAGCTCTGTTCTTCCTCGATTGGGTGTTTTGTTCACCATGGCGACTCCAGATTCTGCAACTTCGAATCAATTCGCAAACCAGTCCGTGCAATCTACGGTTCAATCCTCCATTGATGACTCCTCCAATCCTCATTTTCTGCACCATTCTGATGATCGAGGCCTGGTCCTTGTTTCGCAACCCTTGATTGGAGATAAATACACCTCTTGGAGCCGAGCTATGCTGATTGCTCTTTCAGTCAAAAACAAGCATGGGTTCATTAATGTTTCTATCTCCAAACCCTCAAGTACGAATCTTGAACTTCTTCCTTCTTGGAAACGCAACAATGATATGGCCATTTCACGGATATTAAACTCAGTCTCTAAAGAAATCTCTGCTAGTATTATTTACGTTGATTCTGCACAAGAGATTTGGGAAGACCTTAAGAATCGATTTCGGTAGAGTAATGGACCTAGAATTTTTCAGTTGCGTACAGAGCTGATGAATTTGTCACAAGCACAAAACTCTGTTAGTGTCTATTTCACAAAGTTAAAGACCATATGGGAGAGTTGAACAACTATAGACCGGTATGCTTTTGTGGAAAATGTACATGTGGAGGTGTTCAAGCCTCGAATAGCTATTATCAAATGGAGTATATTATGTCTTTTCACATGAGATTACATGATTTCTTTGCTCAAATTCGAGGCCAATTACTACTTATGGACCCTATGCCACCCATTAACAAAGTGTTTCTTTGATCTCTCAAGAAGAACATCAAAAGAAGATTGGGGTTCCTAGTTCAGATTCAGCTAACACAATTGCTTTTGCAACCAAGGCCAATATTCTTAAGAGTTTAGCTTCTAACTCTGGTTCTTATTCTAATGGGGGGAAACAAGACACTAAATTACTCTAGAAATTACAAAAGGTAGAGGAAAGAGAAGGCCTTTTATACTCATTGTCAGTTTCATGGCCACACCATTGATAGGTGTTATAAGTTACATGGTTATCCTCTTGGTTATCAGCCTCGGCAGAAGAATAATTCTCACTCTTCCAATAACTCCAATTCAGCTTTTGCTAATCAAGCTTCGTGTTTATCCAACACACAGGCTAGAGCCCCCAATGATGAATCTGATATTGGCAGTTTCTTACAGAACCTGGATACAAGTTAGTATCAGCAATTGATGAGTCTGCTTTCCAGTCACCTTGCTGCATCAGTTAAGACCACATTTGATTCTGACACTCCAAGTACTTTATATGCTACAAGTATCTATTCCTCAGTCTCATTGAATACTATGTTCTCTTCCATAAGATATTATATTATTGATTTGGGAGCTACTCGACACATATATTCAAATGCTAATGCTTTTGTTGCATTGAAAACCCTTTTAAACTCAAATGTTACCTTGCCTAATCATACCTGAATTTCAGTGAGTTCATATAAAGATATTAGGCTCAGTCCTATGTTGATTCTTAAAGACGTGCTATATGTTGTAGCTAGATTTCAAGTTCAATCTACTCTCTTTCAGTGCACTTATTCTGCATTTGCAGCTCATAGTTGGCTTTCTTCTTGAATGTTTCGTCATTCAGAATCTTCATAGCAAGACTGAATCTTCATGCAGACATCGCCTCAAGTAACATTACTTGTGCTTCCTTACAAAATACTCATGTGAATAAGGTTTCTGCTACTGTTTGGCACAATAGACTTGGTAATTTGTCATTCAAGTGTTTAGATTCGTTACGAGAACAGTTACATTTTGATGTACTTAATGCTCAAAGTGCTAGTCCTTGCTATATTTGTCCTTTGGCTAGGTAGAGACGATTGTCTTTTGATTTTCATAGTAACATGGCTTCAGCCCTATTTGATTTGATTCAATGTGACATTTGGGGGTCATATCATATTATGTCTCATTCAGGCCATCGTTATTTTGTTACTTTGGTGGATGATTTTAGCCGTTTTACTTGGATATTTCTCCTTAAGCACAAATCTGATGTTAGTACTGTGATTCAAAAGTTTTTCAACATGGCAGCTACTCAATTTGGCATTTATATAAAGGAATTCAGATATGATAATGCTCTAGAGCTGGCTTTTATTGAGTTCTTTAATGATAAAGGAGTCTTGCATAAGTTTTCTTGTGTTAGTCAACTAGAACAAAACTCAGTTGTGGAGAGAAAGCATTAGCACTTGCTTAATATAGCTCGTGCCCTTAATTTCCATTCTCGAGTACCTCTTTAATTTTGGTCAGAATGTGTTCTCACTGCCACTTTTTTTAGTTAATTGCACACCTTCACCCTTGCTGAAGAATATGACTTCTTATGAACTTTTGTATAAGTCTGCTGTCAATTATAAAGCTTTTCGTGTGTTTGGTTGCTTAGTCTTTGCTTTTACTCTTCTTGCATATCGTACTAAGTTTCAGCCTCGAGCTCGGATTTGTGTTTTTCTTGGCTATCCACCAGGTTTGAAGGGATATAAGTTGTATGATTTTGAAACAAAGCAGCTGTTTGTTTCTTAGGATGTTGTCTTATTGAGGACTATTTTCCTTTCTATATACAGTGGTTCCTCAAGACAGGTTAGTTAACCTTTTTCCAGACCTTGTCTTACCTAATCCTGCTCTTAGCACCTCTATTTCTACCTCTTCTCGTTCTCTCGTACCTTATATTTCTTTTGAGTCCACTCCTTCTATACCTTCTATTCCTAATATTGTCCTTGCTCAAAGTGCTCCACCAGTTCGACGATATACTCGACCTCATCACCCCTATTCCTACCTTAGAGATTTTCATTGTAATCTTTTATCGTAGCAGCCTTTACCAGCTTGTACTGCTCAATATCCTCTTACTGATTGTTTATCTTATAATTCTCTTTCTCCCTCATTTCGCAACTTTGTCATGAATGTTTCTTCTAATATTGAACCTCAATTCTACCATCAAGCTGTTAAGTTTTCTCAATAGCAAGACACTATGAATGCTGAGTTAGATGCCATGGAGGAGAACAATACTTGGTCTGTTATTCCTTTACCTCTTGGTAAGCATTCCATTGGCTATAAATAGATCTACAAAATCAAATATCGGTCTGATGGTTCTATTGAGCACCATAAAGCACGATTGGTTGCTAAAGGTTATACTTAACAAGAGGAATTGGATTTTATTGAGACTTTTTCTCCAGTGGCTAAGCTTGTTACTGTTAAGGTCCTGTTAGCTTTAGCTGCTAGTCAACGTTGGCATCTTGTTCAACTTGATGTGAACAATGCCTTCTTTAACGGTGATTTGTTTGAGGAGATCTATACGGATCTTCCTCTTGGATACTGTCAATAGGGGGAGTGTTCTCCCAACTAGCAGTCCTTGGTTTGCAAGCTTTACAAATCCATTTATGGACTCGAACAAGCATCTTGACAATGGTACTCTAAATTCTCTCATGCTCTTCTTTCCTTTGGTTTTTCACAGTCCAAATCTGATTACTCTTCATTCGCCAAAGGAGCTGGTTCTTCTTTTGTTGCCCTCTTGGTGTATATTGATGACAATGTTATCACTGGTCCTACATTGTCTATCATCAATGATTTGAAGGCTTTTCTTCATACTCAGTTTAAGCTCGAAGATTTGGGTCCTTTGAAGTATTTCTTGGGCCTTGAGATTGCTTCGTCTGATAAGGGAATTATCCTTTCCCAACGTCATTATCGTCTTTAATTACCTAAAGACACGGGACATCCACTACAACAAAACAGGAATAGAGCGGCGATATTTAGATCTAAAGCGGCGACAATGTCCCCGCTTTAGAGTTGCCGCTAAAAGTTCGCGGGTATAGACACCTAAAGCGGCGACAAGTGTTATCCCCGTATTAGAAATTTAAAGCGGCGACAGTTGTCCCCGCTAAAAAGTCGACAGAAATACTATCTGACAGACTAATAGCGGGGACAATTTTGAAATTATCGCCGCTATAATTTTTTTTGTCGAATTTTATTTAATTAAATAAT